>WNWK01013423.1:0-55386 GCA_009830355.1 Cherax destructor
CTCAACTATATGTGGTTGCAGGGGTCGAATCTAAGCTCCTGGCCTCATCTCTCCACCGGCTACTGCTAGGCTCACTCTCTCCTCGGTATGGATACCACCATTCCATCGTCCAGGTCGCTCCACGTGCTGACCATTCTAAGGCTGAAGCAATACTTCCTAACACCCATGTGACTTACGTATATTCTCAGTTTCCAGCTGTGCCCACCTGTTCCCATTTCCCAGCTCTCAAACAACTTATCCCTGTCTACCTTATCAATTCTTCTCGGTATTTTGTACGTTCTTATCATATCACCTCTAGTCCTCCAGTGCCATGTTGAGGTCTCTTAACCTCTCCTCATAGGACATACCCCTTAGATCTGGTTGGGAACCTCTGCACTTTCTCCAGTTTCTTGGAGTGCTTGACCAGGTATGGGTTCTAAATTGGTGCTGCGTACTGCAGTATGGGCCTGACATGCTGTCTGTAGTGCCGCCAGTGACCTGTTTGGCTTCCTCAGTTAGTCTTAGATGTGTCAGTCACGCTTCTACTACGACGGTTATTCGGTCTATATATGTATCTCGGATTATATTATGTATGTATGTACACACACACATACACACACACACACACATACACATTTCGAAGTGTTTCGTTACACACACACACATACATACAACAGGCCTAGTGTCTAATCGACATGTGCCTAGGACAAAATGGTAACTAACACCTACACACACACACACACACATACATACACACACACACACACACATACATACACACACACATACACACCTACACACACACACACACACACACACACACACACTCACACATACATACACACACACACAAACACACACATGATGATGTGAAAATAATGAGGAAAATCACATCGGAAGAGGACCAAGCAGGACTTCAAACAGACCTGGACAAGCTTGACATCTGGTCTAGCAACTGGCTTCTCGAATTCAATCCCACCAAATGCAAAGTCATGAAGATCGGAGAAGGGCAAAGAAGACCGCTGACAGAGTATAGGCTAGGTGGCCAAAGACTGCAAACCTTGCTCAAAGAGAAAGAGCTTGGGGTGAGTATAACACCAAGCACGTCTCCGGAAGCACACATCAATCAGATAACTGCTGCAGCATATGGGCGACTGGCAAACCTGAGAATAGCGTTCCGATACCTCAGTAAGGAATCGTTCAAGACACTGTACAGCGTGTACGTCAGGCCCATACTAGAGTATGCAGCGCCAGTTTGGAACCCATACCTGGTCAAGCACGTCAAGAAATTAGAGAAAGTACAAAGGTTTGCGACAAGGTTAGTTCCAGAGCTAAGGGGAATGTCCTACGAAGAAAGGTTAAGGGAAATCGGCCTGACAACACTGGAGGACATGAGGGTTAGGGGAGACATGATAACGACATACAAAATACTGCGGAGAATAGACAAAGTAGATAGAGACAGGATGTTCCAGAGAGGGGACACAGAAACTAGGGGTTACAATTGGAAGTTGAAGACTCCTATGAGTCAAAGGGATGTTAGGAAGTATTTCTTCAGTCATAGTCATAGTCGTAGTGGAGGCAGGAACTATACATAGTTTTAAGACGAGGTTTGATAAAGCTCATGGAGCAGGGAGAGAGAGGACCTAGTAGCAATCAGTAAAGAGGCAGGGCCAGGAGCTATGAATCGACCCCTGCAACCACAAATAGGTGAGTACACAAATACACGCACACACACACACACACACACACACACACACACATATACAACAGGCCTAGTGTCTAATCGACATGTGCCTAGGACAAAATGGTAACTAACACTCACACACACACACACACACACACACACACACACACACACACACCACACACGCACACACATACAAGCACACACACACCATCAAGGTGTCAGGAAGCAGCAGTAGCAGGGTGTCAGGAAGCAGCAGTAGGTGTCAGGAAGCAGCAGCAGCAGGGTGTCAGGGAGCAGCAGTAGGTGTCAGGAAGCAGCAGCAGCAGGGTGTCAGAGAGCAGCAGCAGCAGGGTGTCAGGAAGCAGCAGGCAGCAGGGTGTCAGGGAGCAGCAGCAGCAGGGTGTCATGGAGCAGCAGCAGCAGGGTGTCAGGGAGCAGCAGTAGGTGTCAGGAAGCAGCAGCAGGGTGTCAGGGAGCAGCAGCAGCAGGGTGTCAGGAAGCAGCAGCAGCAGGGTGTCAGGGAGCAGCAGCAGCAGGGTGTCAGGAAGCAGCAGCAGCAGGGTGTCAGGAGCAGCAGCAGCAGAGTGTCAGGGAGCAGCAGCAGCAGGGTGTCAGGGAGCAGCAGCAGCAGAGTGTCAGGGAGCAGCAGAAGAGTGTCAGAGAGCAGCAGCAGAGTGTCAGGGAGCAGCAGCAGGTGTCAGGGAGCAGCAGCAGCAGGGTGTCAGGGAGCAGCAGCAGCAGGTGTCAGGGAGCAGCAGCAGGTGTCAGGAAGCAGCAGCAGCAGGGTGTCAGGAAGCAGCAGCAGAGTGTCAGGGAGCAGCAGCAGGTGTCAGGGAGCAGCAGCAGGTGTCAAGGAGCAGCAGCAGAGTGTCAGGAAGCAGCAGCAGGTGTCAGGGAGCAGCAGCAGAGTGTCAGGAAGCAGCAGCAGGTGTCAGGGAGCAGCAGCAGAGTGTCAGGGAGCAGCAGCAGAGTGTCAGAGAGCAGCAGCAGAGTGTCAAGGAGCAGCAGCAGGTGTCAGGAAGCAGCAGCAGGTGTCAGGGAGCAGCAGAAGAGTGTCAGGGAGCAGGGTGTCAGGGAGCAGCAGCAGGTGTCAGGGAGCAGCAGCAGAGTGTCAGGAAGCAGTAGCAGGTGTCAGGGAGCAGCAGCAGAGTGTCAAGAAGCAGCAGTAGGTGTCAGGGAGCAGCAGCAGAGTGTCAGGAGCAGCAGCAGGTGTCAGAGAGCAGCAGCAGAGTGTCAGGGTGCAGCAGCAGGTGTCAGGAGCAGCAGCAGGTGTCAGGGAGCAGCAGAAGAGTGTCAGGGAGCAGGGTGTCAGGGAGCAGCAGCAGGTGTCAGGGAGCAGCAACAACAGGGTGTCAGGGAGCAGCAGCAGCAGCAGGGTGTCAGAGAGCAGCAGCAGGTGTCAGGGAGCAGCAGCAGCAGGGTGTCAGGGAGCAGCATCAGCAGCAGCAGCAGGGTGTCAGAGAGCAGCAGCAGCAGCAGCAGCAGGGTGTCAGAGAGCAGCAGCAGGTGTCAGGGAGCAGCAGCAGCAGCAGGTGTCAGGGAGCAGCAGCAGCAGCAGGGTGTCAGGGAGCAGCAGCAGGTGTCAGGGAGCAGCAGCAGGTGTCAGGGAGCAGCAGCAACAGCAGCAGCAGCAGCAGCTGCCTCCCTCATAAAGTGACCAAGCTGTGTCACGACATGTCAAAAGTTTTTGTGCTTAGTTGAATCTGGGGTGAGAGTGACCATGTGTGCACGCCCCCTTAACACTGACCGTGTGTGCACGCCCCCTTAACACTGACCGTGTGTGCACGCCCCCTTAACACTGACGGTGTGTGCACGCCCCCTTAACACTGACCGTGTGTGCCCCCCTTAACACTGACGGTGTGTGCACGCCCCTTAACACTGACGGTGTGTGCACGCCCCTTAACACTGACCGTGTGTGCACGCCCCTTAACACTGACCGTGTGTGCCGCCCCTTAACACTGACCGTGTGTGCACGCCCTTAACACTGACCGTGTGTGCACGCCCCCTTAACACTGACCGTGTGTGCACGCCCCCTTAACACTGACCGTGTGTGCACGCCCCCTTAACACTGACCGTGTGTGCACGCCCCCTTAACACTGACCGTGTGTGCACGCCCCCTTAACACTGACCGTGTGTGCCGCCCCTTAACACTGACCGTGTGTGCACGCCCCTTAACACTGACCGTGTGTCGCGCCCCTTAACACTGACCGTGTGTGCACGCCCCTTAACACTGACCGTGTGTGCACGCCCCTTAACACTGATCATGTGTGCACGCCCCTTAACACTGACCGTGTGTGCACGCCCCTTAACACTGACCGTGTGTGCCGCCCCTTAACACTGACCGTGTGTGCACGCCCTTAACACTGACCGTGTGTGCACGCCCCTTAACACTGACCGTGTGTGCACGCCCCTTAACACTGACCGTGTGTGCACGCCCCTTAACACTGACCGTGTGCACTCCCCTTAACACTGACCGTGTGTGCACGCCCCTTAACACTGACCGGTGTGCGCGCCCCTTAACACTGACCGTGTGTGCGCGCCCCCTTAACACTGACCGTGTGTGCACGCCCCTTTAACACTGACCGTGTGTGCACGCCCCCTTAACACTGACCGTGTGTGCGCGCCCCCTTAACACTGACCGTGTGTGCGCGCCCCCTTAACACTGACCGTGTGTGCGCGCCCCCTTAACACTGACCGTGTGTGCACGCCCCTTAACACTGACCGTGTGCACGCCCCTTAACACTGACCGTGTGTGCACGCCCCCTTAACACTGACCGTGTGTGCCGCCCCTAACACTGACCGTGTGTGCACGCCCCTTAACACTGACCGTGTGTGCACGCCCCTTAACACTGACCGTGTGTGCACGCCCCTTAACACTGACCGTGTGTGCACGCCCCTTAACACTGACCGTGTGCGCGCCCCTTAACACTGACCGTGTGTGCGCGCCCCCTTAACACTGACCGTGTGTGCACGCCCCCTTAACACTGACCGTGTGTGCACGCCCCCTTAACACTGACCGTGTGTGCGCGCCCCCTTAACACTGACCGTGTGTGCGCGCCCCCTTAACACTGACCGTGTGTGCACGCCCCCTTAACACTGACCGTGTGTCACGCCCCTTAACACTGACCGTGTGTGCGCGCCCCCTTAACACTGACCGTGTGTGCGCGCCCCCTTAACACTGACCGTGTGTGCACGCCCCCTTAACACTGACCGTGTGTGCACGCCCCTTTAACACTGACCGTGTGTGCACGCCCCCTTAACACTGACCGTGTGTGCACGCCCCCTTAACACTGACCGTGTGTGCACGCCCCTTAACACTGACCGTGTGTGCACGCCCCTTAACACTGACCGTGTGTGCACGCCCCTTAACACTGACCGTGTGTCACGCCCCTTAACACTGACCGTGTGTGCACGCCCCTTAACACTGACCGTGTGTGCCGCCCCTTAACACTGACCGTGTGTGCACGCCCTAACACTGACCGTGTGTCACGCCCTTAACACTGACCGTGTGTGCGCGCCCCCTTAACACTGACCGTGTGTGCACGCCCCCTTAACACTGACCGTGTGTGCGCGCCCCCTTAACACTGACCGTGTGTGCACGCCCCTTAACACTGACCGTGTGTGCACGCCCCTTAACACTGACCGTGTGTGCACGCCCCTTAACACTGACCGTGTGTCACGCCCCTTAACACTGACCGTGTGTGCAGCCCTTAACACTGACCGTGGTGACCCCTTAACACTGACCGTGTGTGCGCGCCCCCTTAACACTGACCGTGTGTGCACGCCCCCTTAACACTGACCGTGTGTGCACGCCCCCTTAACACTGACCGTGTGTGCACGCCCCCTTAACACTGACCGTGTGTGCGCGCCCCCTTAACACTGACCGTGTGTCACGCCCCTTAACACTGACCGTGTGTGCACGCCCCTTAACACTGACCGTGTGTCACGCCCCTTAACACTGACCGTGTGTGCGCGCCCCTTAACACTGACCGTGTGTGCACGCCCCCTTAACACTGACCGTGTGTGCACGCCCCTTAACACTGACCGTGTGTGCACGCCCTCTTAACACTGACCGTGTGTGCCGCCCTCTTAACACTGACCGTGTGCACGCCCTTAACACTGACCGTGTGAGCCCCTTTAACACTGTCCGTGTGTGCACGCCCCCTTAACACTGACCGTGTGTCACGCCCTAACACTGACTGTGTGTGCACGCCCCTTAACATGACCGTGTGTGACGCCCTTAACACTGACCGTGTGTGCACGCCCCTTAACACTGACTGTGTGTGCACGCCCTTAACACTGACCGTGTGTGCACGCCCCCTTAACTGACCGTGTGTGCGCGCCCTAACACTGACCGTGTGTGCACGCCCCTTAACACTGACTGTGTGTACGCCCCTTAACACTGACCGTGTGTGCACGCCCCCTTAACACTGACCGTGTGTGCGCGCCCCCTTAACACTGACCGTGTGTGCACGCCCCTTAACACTGACCGTGTGTGCACGCCCCCTTAACACTGACCGTGTGTGCACTCCCTTTAACACTGACCGTGTGTCACGCCCTTAACGCTGACCGTGTGTGCACGCCCCCTTAACACTGACCGTGTGTGCACGCCCCCTTAACACTGACCGTGTGTGCACGCCCCCTTAACACTCACCTCTGTATCTATGGTAACGACTCACCCGTGTACACCATTATGTACGAAAGTGTTTATACACACGATTGTATGTGTGTACGTTTGTGTGTACCTCACGTCTGTAGTGACATGACTGTCTTGTGTTTCTCTGCATGGGAGTTGAAGTGAATGCCTGAGCGGGCTTATGTTTTAAGAGTGTGGGATGCCGTATATATCGTCAGTGTTTGTGAAGTGTATTAACCGGACTAGTGTTTAATGTTTAATGAGGTGTTGTAAGCGGGTGCACTGAACCGTTCAATACACTGACATGGTTCATAATCACTGGGATTGACTTGATATACTTGTGTTTTAAGTGTTGGCGCAGTGTTTGTGTTGACTCGTGTGTGTGTGTGTGTGTGTGTGTGTGTGTGTGTGTGTGTGTGTGTGTGTGTGTGTGTGTGTGTGTGTAGGAGGGATCACGTGATGTTTTGGTGTATGCTGAGAGTGTTGTTTGCCTCTGTGATGAATATTTCATAGACCAAGTATCCGCAGTAGTGAAACTTGTCGTGTTTTTGTTGGGGGTGGAAGGTGTGTCTTCCACGTGTGTGTGTGTGTACACTTGCATAGTCCTGGTTACAAGGACTGGCTCTCAACTCTCGTCCCTGACTCTTGACCTGTCTGGTTCATTCTGCCAGTCTCGTTCGCTCTATCACACCCACTCTTGAAGCTGCGTATAAACTTTGCCTCCAGCACTTCATCTCATTCTCAGATCACGCCTTAGGCTGAAGAAATATTTCATGACATCTTTGTGCCTCAACTGCGTCTTTAACTTCCTTCTTGCAGCCCCGAAAAATAAGTACTCCTGCCTCACCCTTTCTAGGGTCTGGTTCCTAGGCCTTTTGTGTACCCCTTTGTACTGCCGCCCGTAGGATGGATTAGGGGGCACGGTAAACTAGACGCTTAAACGCCACAATGTAATGTACTTGGAAAGGAGCAAAATATATGTGACACACGATTTACTATCTATAAATCCGTGTATGTTGTTTATTTAACTGTTCTCCCGCTGATGCCTCCATTAACTAACACAGTATGTCAGTGACACTAGCAGTGACACTATCAGTGTCACTAGCAGTGACACTAGCAGTGACACTATCAGTGTCACTGCTAGTGGTACTGTCATTGATACTGTCAGTGACACAGTGGTACTGTCAGTGACACCCCTCAGTAACACTGTCTGTGATACTGTCAGTGTCACTGACCTGGAGTTCGGCACTGCCTCACATACCTCTTTATTAATTACTGGAGCTACGCTTGTTGTCTTCCACAAGCCTGGTAATTGCCCTATATTCACTGGCTTAATGTATATTTTAGCTAGTGGGTCACACAGTGCTTCTGCTCCTTCTCTCAAGACCCAGTGTTAACACAATGTTAGGTACCATAGTCTCTGTAGTATCCACCACGCACTGGGTGCTCACCTGTTTGTACTCACCAGTTATAGTTGTAGAGATCGAGTCTCAGCTCCTGGCTCTGTCTCTCCACTGGCCGCTACTTAGCTCACTCCTGGCTGCATAAAGCCTATCATTCCTAGTCTTAAAGCTATGTATGAATCCCGCATCTAGTATTTCACTATCTAGGTTGACCCACTTCCTGACCACTCTAAGGCTTAAGAAATATTTCGTAACATCCTTGTGATTCGTCTATGTTTTTAACTTCCAGCTGTGACCTGGTGTACCTGTGACCCGCCTCTCAGACTCACCCTGTCCGTCCTTGTAATTCTTCTCAGTATTTTGTACGACGTAATCATGTTATTCCTGGTTCTTCTGTCCTCTAAAGTCCTCACTCTTAGCTCTTCTAGCCTATCCTCATATCTCAGGCTCCTCGACTCTGGGATTAAACTCGTTGAAATTTTTGTATTCTCATTAGTTTTACGTCATCTGCAAACAGGGACACCTCTGACTCGATTTCTTCTGTCAAGTCATACACACGAAACAGTACTGGTCCATGTACTCACCCTTGTGGAACCCTTCTCGTCACACTCGCCCATTTCGATGCCTCCCGGACAATAACTTGCTGTTTCCTACCTTTTAAGTATTCCTTGATCCTCTGTGACAGCGCTTTCCCTGTTATTCCTGCCTGCTCCTCTAGCTTATATCTTAGTCTCTTGTGAAGTACTCTATAAAACGTCTTAATTCAGTCCACCCATCTCTCTCTCCCACTTGCCTAACCTTCGTTACCTTGTCTTAATTAAAACTAGAAGATTTATGAGACATTATTTACCATATCAAACCATGCTGGTTGTTGTTCATAATTCCGCTCCTTTCCAGGTGTTCCATTACTCTTCTCCTGATAATCTTCTCCATAACCTTACATACTATGCATGTCAGTAACACTGTCTTGTAGTTTACTGCTGACTTTATGTCCTCTTTCTTTTTAAATATTCAGACATTTGCTGTTCTCCAGACCTCTGGATTGACTTGTTGAATATCACTGCTAGTGGTTCACACAGGTCTTCCGCTCTCTCTCTCAGAACCCACAAAGATGTTGCCTGGTCCCATTACCTTCCAGGTATTTATCTCACTCAGGAGTTTCTTCACCTCTCCTCTCGTTGTGTGTATTATATCCAGAACTCGTTGGTGCACTCTTCCTCTCTGACTCTCTGGCAATGTTCCTTCCAAATTTCGTTTTCAGTTTCTTACAGACTTTCTAGTTATTCATAGTGAACTCCCCTCCTTCCTTCTTCAATCTTATTACCCTCTTCTTCACGGTTGTCTTCCTTCTGATGTTGCTTTAGAGTAGCTTTGGTTCAGATTTGCCTTTCCATGCTATACCATTCTCATATTGCCATTCATCTTCTCTTTTTAGCCAAGCATGTTCATTTCTGACTCTTCTATTCGCTTCCCTATTTGTCGGCGTTCTTTGTTGTCTATATTTCTTCCATTTTCTTGTGCTTTTAGCTTTGCCTCCCTGAACCTCTGGCTGAACCTCTGGCTGAACCTCTGGCTGAACCTCTGGCTGAACCTCTGGCTGAGCCTCTGGCTGAACCTCTGGCTGAACCTCTGGCTGAACCTCTGGCTGAACCTCTGGCTGAACCTCTGGCTGAACCTCTGGCTGAACCTCTGGCTGAACCTCTGGCTGAGCCTCTGGCTGAACCTCTGGCTGAACCTCTGGCTGAACCTCTGGCTGAACCTCTGGCTGAACCTCTGGCTGAACCTCTGGCTGAACCTCTGGCTGAACCTCTGGCTGAACCTCTGGCTGAACCTCTGGCTGAACCTCTGGCTGAACCTCTGGCTGAGCCTCTGGCTGAACCTCTGGCTGAACCTCTGGCTGAACTTCTGGCTGAACCTCTGGCTGAACCTCTGGCTGAACCTCTGGCTGAACCTCTGGCTGAACCTCTGGCTGAACCTCTGGCTGAACCTCTGGCTGAACCTCTGGCTGAACCTCTGGCTGAACTATGGGTTCACTCTGCTCTCGTCTCCCTCCCATCACTTTCCACATACATTCTCCATTTACATACTTCCTTCTATCTCCCTTTCCCATGGCACTCTGCGTAGGCTGCCTCATGCCTGCCTCATGCCTGCCTCATGCCTGCCTCATGCTTGCCTCATGCTTGCCTCATGCCTGCCTCATGCCTGCCTCATGCCTGCCTCATGCCTGCCTCATGCCTGCCTCATGCCTGCCTCATGCTTGCCTCATGCTTGCCTCATGCTTGCCTCATGCCTGCCTCATGCCTGCCTCATGCCTGCATCATGCCTGCCTCATGCCTGCCTCATGCCTGCCTCATGCCTGCCTCATGCCTGCCTCATGCTTGCCTCATGCCTGCCTCATGCTTGCCTCATGCCTGCCTCATGATTGCCTCATGCTTGCCTCATGCCTGCCTCATGCCTCATGCTGCCTCATGCTTGCCTCATGCCTGCCTCATGCTTGCCTCATGCTGCCTCATGCTTGCCTCATGCTTGCCTCATGCTTGCCTCATGCTTGCCTCATGCTTGCCTCATGCTTGCCTCATGCCTGCCTCATGACTGTCTAGTCTCCTCTTCTGAAGTCAAGTTTGGCCCTTTATGTCTTCAAGAATATTCGACCTCATTACAGTATCCGTTGTGTGTATGGTGTCCAATACTCGTTGAGCACATAATGTCCAGTGCCCTTTGTGTATATTGTATCCAGTACCTCTTGTGTGTGTGGTATCCAGTACCTGTTGTGTGTATGGTATCCAGTTTCTGTTGTGTGTATGGTATCAAGTACCTGATGAGTACAGTAGTCTTGAAGATTACGGTACTCATCACCTACCCCAAGGTTGAGGGACTCATCGCCTCGTCTTTTGTATATAGTTCTACAGTCTTTACATTATGCCTTTCAACTGTATTGATAAAGCCACTGGAGGGCGAAACGTCTACAAATAAAGATACCCAGATGTTGCACATGTGTCTGAGTCTTCATATTGTTGGTACTGTGTACCATTTATGTACAACCCAGGATAACCCACTGAGGTTATGTGTCTGGCTTCTTACCACTGGGTTCCTTGACACTCCAGTGTCTACATTTCGTATCTGGTCCAAACTCCACTGCTTTGAGATTTGACAGTGCCTCTCCTGACGTAGCTCCACGTACAGGATAGGTGGAGGAGGACGAGGAGAGGAGAGAATATCGAATAAAATGATGACAGAGGGTGAGGGGACAAGGAAGGAAGATGGCGCAAAGAACAGAGAAGAGGAGAAGAGAGAAGAGAAGAGGATTAGCGAGTGTGAGAGTGTTGGTGGGTCATTACTCGCTCTACGGGTCAGGAGACCACCACTGGCGGGGGAAGGGGAATGGAGGGAGGGAGGGGGTGTTAAGGCTGGACCGAGACCATTACAGATCACCCCTGCCCACCACTGCCCACCCTGCCCACCACAACCCACCCCACCCTGCCCACCACAACCCACCCCTCACATGCATACCTTCGTACAAATAGGATTGTCATGATACTATTTCAAATATGCCAGGTCCTACACAACACTGACTCCTCACACACACACTTCTAGCTTCAAGCTTCATCTTCAAACTTCAAACTTCAAGCTACAAACTTCAAACTTCAACTTCAAGCTTCAACTTCAAACTTCAAGCTTCAACTTCAAACTTCTAACTTCAATTTTAACTTCAACTTTAAACTTCACGCTTCAACTTCAAGCTTCAACTTCAAGCTTCAGGCTTCAACTTCAAGCTTCAGGCTTAAGCATGCTAAGACCTCTTGACTTTGTAGGTTAATCATTCTCTGGGTGAAATAGGATGATTACCCTCAGCATGATTGCTTAGACGATAATATGTGCCTTTTACGATTGATATTTAGCATTCTTCTCAAAGTCATGATTATTATTTTACCAGGAAAGCGCAAAAGCCGTATGGGATGAAAGGGGTGAAGAGAGGGTGTGATTTAGAGAGGGAAAAGAAAGGGTGTGATTTAGAGAAAGAAAGGGGGGTGTGACTTAGAGAAGAGAGGTGTGATTTAGAGAGAGGGGTGTGATTTAGAGAGGGGAAGAGAGGTGTGATTTAGAGAGGGGAAGAGGGGGTGTGATTTAGAGAGGAGGGGTGTGATTTAGAGAGGGGAAGAGAGGGTGTGATTTAGAGAGGAGGGGTGTGATTTAGAGAGGGGAAGAGGGGGTGTGATTTAGAGAGGGGAAGAGGGTGTGATTTAGAGAGGGGAAGAGGGGTGTAATTTAGAGAGGGGAAGAGGGGGTGTGATTTAGAGAGGGAAAGGCAGGGTGTGATTTAGAGAGGGGTGGTGTGATTTAGAGAGGGGAAGAGTAGTTCCACTTCCCCCTTGAGTCATGAGACTCTCACCACTAAGATATTCTCTCTATAAAGGTCAAAGTCCTTAAAATTCTTTCCTGTAAAAAGTGGCTTTCAACACTGATGGATTGATCACCTCAAACAGCTTCAAGTGTTGCACCATCTGCACTAACATACTCTGTGTTCACATAGCCACTGATGGGCGAAACGTCTCCGCACTAAGTACACCCAAGTGTTGCACAAGTATCTTGTTCATCTGATACAAAACATTGATATACATACTTATATAATACACTGCCAAGATGGTTATTACTCTTGTTTGTTGCGTTGATTGTAAACAATGCTGACGGTGACTGTAAACAATGCTCACATGGACTGTAAACAATGCTCACATGGACTGTAAACAATGCTCACATGGACTGTAAACAATGCTGACGGTGACTGTAAACAATGCTCACATGTACTGTAAACAATGCTGACGGTGACTGTAAACAATGCTCACATGGACTGTAAACAATGCTCACATGGACTGTAAACAATGCTCACATGTACTGTAAACCATGCTGACGGTGACTGTAAACAATGCTCACATGGACTGTAAACAATGCTCACATGGATTGTAAACAATGCTCACATGAACTGTAAACAATGCTCACATGGACTGTAAACAATGCTCACATGGATTGTAAACAATGCTCACATGTACTGTAAACAATGCTGACGGTGACTGTAAACAATGCTCACATGGACTGTAAACAATGCTCACATGTACTGTAAACAATGCTCACATGGACTGTAAACAATGCTCACATGGACTGTAAACAATGCTCACATGTACTGTAAACAATGCTCACATGGACTGTAAACAATGCTCACATGGACTGTAAACAATGCTCACATGGACTGTAAACAATGCTCACATGGACTGTAAACAATGCTCACATGGACTGTAAACAATGCTCACATGGACTGTAAACAATGCTCACATGGACTGTAAACAATGCTCACATGGACTGTAAACAATGCTCACATGGACTGTAAACAATGCTACTGACTGTAAACACATGCTAATGGACTGTAAACAATGCTCACATGAACTATAAACAATGCAAACTTTGACTGTAAACAATTCTGACGTCAACTGTAAACAATGCTGAGCCTGGCTATGCTGAGCCTGGCTATGCTGAGCCTGGCTATGCTGAGCCTGGCTATGCTGAGCCTGGCTATGCATGGGAGGACCATCAGGCTGGACTAGAGAAACATAAATATTCACACAAATAGAGATGGACGGAGATCCGGTGTCATGTTCTCTCATATTCACTCGTCACTCTCTCTTACGTATTCAACAGACGAGTCATCCTGCAGTGTGCAACACACTGCAATATTCACTGATATATAAATATAAAAGAAGATTGTGTTGAAAAGTGTTTTTCTTGAGTACTGTGTTGAGTTGAAACACTGATATATGTTTCATGTTTTGTCTATTTATATTGTATGTGTGTGAGGAATATGTGGTAATGTTGCATGTGTATGCTGCTCTGTTGTGGTTAGTTATCCCTTGACTCTGCTAGAGTTATCAACCTCTCATCATGCAGGAACACAGGAACACTGCAGTAGGCCTATGGAGCCTTGATAGTTTTTTGGTCGTAGTGAGCATGGTGGCTCCCACGACATGTGCTAGGTTAGGCTAGGTAAGGTTAGGCTAGGTAAGGTTAGGCTAGGTAAGGTTAGGCTAGGTAAGGTTAGGCTAGGTAAGGTAGGCTAGGTAAGGTTAGGTTAGGTTAGGTCAGGTAAGGTTAGGTCAGGTTAGGTTAGGTCAGGTTAGGTTAGGTCAGGTTAGGTAAGGTTATGTAATAATGTTGGTAGAATTACCGACAATATGTTAGGTAAAAGACACAAGTGCAACTAATGTGACATTTTATTGTGGCAACGTTTCGCTCTCCAGCTTGACAAAGCTCCTGGAAATTATGCAATCTCGAGAGCATATTTTTTAATTTTGAAGATTCTCTTTCTGGAATACCTTAAAATTCGATGGTTACAGCTATGGTACCTGCAAAAAAAAAAAAACATCACGGGCGGGGATTGAACTCGAGGCGAGTGGGTCGTAAGACTCCAGGTCGGTGCGTAAACCACTGGGCCAGCTGGCTACAATAAGATTCATCCAGCTATTTGACTGAAGAAGCCTCCTGTGTGGGCGAAACGTTTCAACACCAGCTTGTTGGTATTTCAGAGCATTTTCATCAGGGAGGCAAGGTTGAGTTATGAGACGAAAAATTCGCCAAGTTAGGAAAAGTAGAGAGAAATATGATAATTGAGGCGACCACTTTAAGCTTCCTCTTGAAGGATACCACCTGACTATTGCTGCTACTGCTACTAGTATTACTACTACTATTATTACTAGTAGCAGTAATAGCAGTTGTTGTAGCATACTACCGCTACTGGTACCACACGGCGCTTACTAATATTGCAAGTTCAACTAAGCGTATTAATGCTACTACTATTACTACTATTACTACTACTACTTCTACTACTACTGCTACTATTACTATTATTACTACTAATCCTACTAATGTTACTACTACTACTACCTATTAACTACTTGCTACTATCACCACTACTACTACACTGGTGGTTCTCACAAGCGCTGTATAATTACCACTGGCGAATTCTGAATGAGTTATTGATCATAGTGTAGTGAGTCACGCTCTCTCTCTCTCTCTCTCTCTCTCTCTCTCTCTCTCTCTCTCTCTCTCTCTCTCTCTCTCTCTCTCTCTCTTACACAGGGTTTTACAAGGTTAGGTTAAGGTTCCTAACTTTATTTACACGCTAAGAGACGTTAACTACATCAGATCTCTCTCTCTCTCTCTCTCTAGAAGGTTGTTACAGTGTTAGGCTAAGATTTCCAGTCTATATTGACAGACTAAGAGCAGTTCCTGCTCCTTCTTATTAAAAGCTTTTCTGGCTTTATCTTCATTAAATCTTTATTGTTATTAAATATATAAACAAGATTGAGTGGAGATAAGTGTTTTTTATGGCTTGACGTGCTGTTGGAGTGTGAGCAAGCGATTCAAGGAAGCCGGTTAGCAGGACTTGAGTCCTGGAGGTAGGCGGTACAGTGCCTGCACTCTGAAGGTGGGGTGGGGATGGTGCAGTTCGGAGGGTCATTCTAGTTGTGATGTCTGCACATTCCTGGCAACACTCCTATGTATGTATGCATATATATATGTATGTATGTATGTATGTATGTATGTATGTATGCATATATATATGTATGTATGTATGGAACAGGATGACGTTGGATCCAGCTTTTGGGTGGAAAATTCATTTGGTTAATTAATTTTATTTCGTTAATGTCTGTGTACTGTATTGCGTGATCATGTTCCAGACTCTAGTCATTCGAGAGATGATATGATATCCTCATCATTCCCAGGTTTTAACATTCATCGAATCATTCTTACACCTGCTCCAGCATTATCATGCTGCCATAGACCATCATCATTTGTGTTATCTCGGATACAAATGTAAGTTTGTATGGTGTTCCCCAGGTTGATACAAGTGTCAGCTGGCGTGTGATGTATCTGAGAGCAGCCGACATTTACTCTCTTGGATAAGTAAATGTCAGGGTAGAGTCTTCTTCATAGCAGTGGATTCTGGGATGAGTTGAAGGTCATTCAAGTGGACATTCCACAACAATGGACGAAGCTTCCCCGTGGAACACTGGCACCTACTTAGTGTTATGTAGACTGTCGCAGGAGCTAGCTACCCTGAAGGTAATCACTAAAGAGTTGTAGCAGAGCCAGACTCCAGGTGTTTGCAGTTTTGCCAAAGTGTCTGGTGCCATACCAGGTAGACAACACCAGCAGTGCCAGTGCTGCTACACAAGTGATCTAGGTAGACAGCACCAGCAGTGCCAGTGCTGCTACACAAGTGATCTAGGTAGACAGCACCAGCAGTGCCAGTGCTGCTACACAAGTGATCTAGGTAGACAGCACCAGCAGTGCCAGTGCTGCTACACAAGTGATCTAGGTAGACAGCACCAGCAGTGCCAGTGCTGCTACACAAGTGATCTAGGTAGACAGCACCAGCAGTGCCAGTGCTGCTACACAAGTGATCTAGGTAGACAGCACCAGCAGTGCCAGTGCTGCTACACAAGTGATCTAGGTAGACAGCACCAGCAGTGCCAGTGCTGCTACACAAGTGATCTAGGTAGACAGCACCAGCAGTGCCAGTGCTGCTACACAAGTGATCTAGGTAGACAGCACCAGCAGTGCCAGTGCTGCTACACAAGTCATCTAGGTAGACAGCACCAGCAGTGCCAGTGCTGCTACACAAGTGAGCTAGGTAGACAGCACCAGCAGTGCCAGTGCTGCTACACAAGTGATCTCCACTGTGTGAGTGCCACCACTTACTGCAGACATTTAACATAGTTTCCAGAGAAAGATGACTTGACACGAGAGGAACCAGGAGAATGGACCATAAATGTAAGTTGCACTATCTGATCAACAGCAAGGAAGTTAAGATTTATATTTTTATTTATGTCCTGCAGTAAACCCGTGTGAGTCACACAGCACAAGGAAGCTTGTAGACTCGGACCTCCGTCTGCTAGTAACGGATCATGACTCCTGACTCTGTGAGCGACGGAAAAAACGATGCCCATTGTTACATGGCAGAAGACTTGTTGACGGTGAAAGGCTCTTGATTCAAGGAGCTGGCGCTTCCCTATAATGCACAATAATATCAGTCCTTCCTCCGACAGTGGTTAATGAGAACCGACAGTACTTCAAAGACAGGAAGTACTGTCGTAGGTTGTTAGTATAAGAGTTACTGTATTTAAAACTGGGAGAACCTTGACCCAAGACTTACTGGGTTCTCTGTCACACACACACACACACACACACACACACACACACAGACACGCACACACACACGCACACACACACACACACACACACACACACCTAACAATGATCTTCAACACATCTATCGAAACAGGGCAACTACCTGAGGTATGGAAGACAGCAAATGTAGTTCCAATTTTTAAAAAAGGAGACAGAAACGTAGCACTAAACTACAGACCAGTGTCACTGACATGTATAGTATGCAAGGTCATGGAGAAGATTATCAGGAGAAGAGTGGCGGAGCACCTAGAAAGGAATGAGCTTATCAACGACGGCCAACACGGTTTCAGGGACGGGAAATCCTGTGTCACAACCTACTGGAGTTCTACGACAGGGTGACAGCAATAAGACAAGAGAGAGAGGGGTGGGTAGATTGCATATTCTTGCACTGTAAGAAGGCGTTTGACACAGTTCCACACAAGAGATTAGTGCAAAAGTTGGAGGACCAGGCAGGGGTAACAGGGAAGGCACTACAATGGATCAGGGAATACCAGTCAGGAAGACAGCAGCGAATCATGGTACGTGGTGAGGTGTCAGAGTGGGCGCCGGTGACGAGCGGGGTTCCACAGGGGTCAGTCCTGGGACCAGTGCTGTTTCTGGTATTTGTGAACGACATGATGGAAGGAATAGACTCCGAAGTGTCCCTGTTTGCAGATGATGTGAAGTTGATGAGAAGAATTCAGTCGGACGAGGACCAGGCAAAACTACAAAGGAATCTGGACAGGCTGCAAGCCTGGTCCAGCAATTGGCTCCTGGAGTTCAACCCCACCAAGTGCAAAGTCATGAAGATTGGGGAAGGGCAAAGAAGACCGCAGACGGAGTACAGCCTAGGGGGCCAGAGACTGCAAACCTCAATCAAGGAAAAAGACCTTGGGGTGAGTATAACACCAGGTACATCTCTTGAGGCGCACATCAACCAAATAACTGCTGCAGCATATGGGCGCCTAGCAAACCTAAGAACAGCATTCCGACATCTTAATAAAGAATCGTTCAGGACCCTGTACACTGTGTACGTTAGGCCCATACTGGAGTATACAGCACCAGTTTGGAACCCACACCTAGCCAAGCACGTGAAGAAGCTCGAGAAAGTGCAAAGGTTTGCAACAAGACTAGTCCCGGAGCTAAGGGGTATGTCCTATGAGGAGAGGTTAAGGGAAATCGACCTGACGACACTGGAGGACAGGAGAGATAGGGAAGACATGATAACAACATATAAGATACTAAGAGGAATTGACAAAGTGGACAGAGACAGAATGTTCCAGAGATGGGACACAGCAATAAGGGGACACAGTTGGAAGTTGAAGACTCAGATGAATCACAGAGATGTTAGGAAGTATTTCTTCAGTCACAGAGTGGTCGGGAAGTGGAATAGTTTAGGAAGTGATGTAGTGGAGGCAGGCTCCATACATAGCTTTAAGAAGAGGTATGATAAAGCTCATGGCGCAGGGAGAGTGACCCAGTAGCGGCCAGTGAAGAGGCGGAGCCAGGAGCTATGACTCGACCCCTGCAACCACAACTAGGTGAGTACAACTAGGTGAGTACACACACACACACACACACACACACACACACACACACACACGCACACAGACACGCACACACACACACACATGAAGAATCGGAGAAGGGCAAAGAAGACCGCTGACAGAGTACAGGCTAGGTGGACAAAGGCTACAAACCTCATCAAATGAGAAAGACCTTGGGGTGAGTATAACGCCAAGCACGTCTCCGGAAACACACATCAACCAGATAACTGAGGCAGCATATGGGCGACTGGCAAACCTAAGATTAGCGTTCCGTTACCTTAACAAGGAATCGTTCAAGACACTGTATACCGTGTACGTCAGGCCCATACTAGAGTATGCAGCACCAGTCTGGAACCCACACCTGGTCAAGCATGTCAAGAAATTAGAGAAAGTGCAAAGGTTTGCGACAAGGTTAGTTCCACAACTCAGGGGACTGTCCTATGAAGAAAGGTTGAGGGAAATAGGACTAACAACACTGGAGGACAGAAGTGTTAGAGGAGACATGATAACGACATACAAAATACTGCGGGGAATCGACAAGGTAGATAGTGACAGGATGTTCCAGAGAGGGAACACAGAATCAAGGGGGCACAACTGGAAGCTGAAGACTCAGATGAGTCAGAGGGATGTTAGGAAGCAATTTTTCAGCCATAGAGTAGTTAGGAAGTGGAATAGTTTAGCGAACGATATAGTGGAGGCGGGAACCATACATAGTTTTAAGACAAGGTATGATAAAGCCCATGGAACAGGGAGAGCAGAGACCCAGTAGCGGACAGTGCAGAGGCGGGGCCAGGAGCTGAGTCTCGACCCCTGCAACCACAATTAGGTGAGTACATACACACACACGCACACAGACACACACACGCCACCGGTGGCCTGGTGGCTAAAGCTCTCGCTTCACGTACGGAGGGCCCGGGTTCAATTCCCGGCGGAGGAGGAGGAGGAGGAAGAAGATGAGGATGAGGAAGAGGAAAAAGATGAGGATGAGAAAAAAGAGGATGATGAGGAGGAAGAAGAGGAAGAGGAGGAGGAGGAGGAGGAAGAAGAAAAGGATGACGAGGAGGAAGAAGATGAGGATGAGAAAGAAGAGATGGAGGACGAAGAATGAGGATGAGGAGGAGGAAGAGGAGGATGAGGAAGAAGAGGATAAGGAGGAGGAGGAGGAGGAAGAAGATGAGGATGAGGAAGAGGAAGATGATGAGGATAAGAAAGAAGAGGATGAGGAGAAGGAAGAGAATGAGGAGGAAGAAGAGGAGGAGGAGGAAGAGGAGGAGGAAGAAGAGGAAGAGAAGGAGGAAGAAGAGAGGAAGAGGAGGAAGAGGACGAAGGGAGGAGGAAGAAGAGGAGGACGAGGAAGAAGATGAGGATGAGGAAGATAAGAATATTAGAAGGAGGAAGAGGAAGAAGAAGAGGAGGACGAGGAAGAAGATGAGGATGAAGAATAGGATTAGAAGGAGGAAGAGTAGGAGGAGGAGGAAGAAGAGGAAGAGGAGGTGGAAGAGGAGGAAAAGATGAGGATGAGGAGAGGAATGGAGAGGAGAGGAAGAGGAGGAGGAGAAGAAGAGATGGAGGAGGAGGAAGAAGAGGTGAGAGGAAGAAGAGGATGAGAAGAAGAGATGAGGAGGAAGAAGAGGGAGGAGGAAGAAGAGGAGAAGAAAAGATAGGAGGAGAGAAGAAGAGGAGAGAGGAGAGAGGAAGAAGAGGAATAGGAGGAAGAAGAAGAGAGAGAGGAAGAGAAGAAGGAAGAAGAAGAGAAGAGGAGGAAGAAGGAGAGGAGGAAGAGAGAGGAGATGGAAAATCAAGGGGGTACATGGAAGGGGGATCACAATATAAGACTAGAAGGTCGTATGTCGTGTCTGTGATGACTCTCCCCCTCCCTCCCACGTCCTCCCCTTCCCTCATCCCTTCCCTCACCCCTCCTCAGCCACTCCCCCTTCCTCATTACCTACGCTCCTTAATCTTACTCTGCTACACTCCTCGCACCTGTGTTAGTGGGGGTCGTGGTGGGGGTCTCGATGGGGGTCGTGGTGCGGGTTGTGGTTGGGATCGTGCTAGGGGTCTTCGGGGTGGGGATGATGGTCGTTCGTCAACGAGGGGGAGAGGTGACCTAGAGGGGGTCGTGGTGGTGGAGGTTTAGAAAGAGTTGGGAGTCGTAACAGTGGCAGGGGTTGTAACAGTGGCATTGGTTGTAACAATGGCAGGGTTGTAATATTAGCAGGGGTTGTAACAGTGGCAGCGGCTGTAATAGTGGCAAAGGCTGTAACAGTAGCAGAGGTTGAAACAGACTCAGGGGTTGTAACAGTGGCAAGGGTTGTAAAAGTGGCAGGGGTTGTAAAAGTGGCAGGGGGTTGAAACAGAGGCAGGGGTTGTAACAGTGGCAGGGGTTGTAATAGTGGCAGGGGGTTGAAACAGAGGCAGGGATTGTAACAGTGGGAGGGGTTGTAATAGTGGCAAGGGCTGTAACATTGGCAGGGGTTGTAATAGGGCAGGGGTTGAAACAGAGGCAGAGGTTGTAACAATGGCAGGGGTTGTAACAGTGGTAGGGGTTGTAATAGTGGCAAGGGCTGTAACAGTGGCATTAGTTGCAATAGGGCAGGGGTTGAAATAGAGGCAGGGGTTGCAATAATGGCAGGAGTTGCAATAGAGCAGGGGTTGAAATAGAGGCAGGGTTGTAATAATGGCAGGGGTTGTAACAGGGCAGGGGTTGAAACAGAGGCAGGGGTTGTAACAGTAGCAGGGTTTGTAACAGTGATAGGGGTTGTAACAGTGGCAGGGGTTGTAACAATGGTGGAGGCTTTAACAATGGTGGAGGGTGTAACAATGGTGAGGTTGTATCAATAGTGGTGTTGTAACAATGGTGGAGGTTGTAACAATTGTGGGGTTGTAACAATGGTGGAGATTGTAACAATGGTGGAGGTTGTAACAATGGTGGGGTTGTAACAATGGTGGGGTTGTAACAATGGTTGGGTTGTAACAATGGTGGGGGTTGTAACAATGGTGGAGGGTGTAACAATGGTGGGGTTGTAACAATGGTGGAGGTTGTAACAATGGTGGAGGTTGTAACAATGGTGGAGGTTGTAACAATGGTGGAGGTTGTAACAATGGTGGAGGTTGTAACAATGGTGGGGTTGTAACAATGGTGGAGGTTGTAAAAATGGTGGAGGTTGTAACAATGGTGGAGGTTGTAACAATGGTGGAGGTTGTAACAATGGTGGAGGTTGTAACAATGGTGGAGGTTGTAACAATGGTGGAGGTTGTAACAATGGTGGGGTTGCAACAATGGTGGAGGTTGTAACAATGGTGGAGGTTGCAACAATGGTGGAGGTTGTAACAATGGTGGGGTTGTAACAATGGTGGAGGTTGTAACAATGGTGGAGGTTGTAACAATGGTGGAGGTTGTAACAATGGTGGAGGTTGTAACAATTGTGGGGTTGTAACAATGGTGGAGGTTGTAACAATGGTGGAGGTTGTAACAATGGTGGTTTGTAACAATGGTGGGTTGTAACAATGGTGGTGATTATTATTCATCTATTCCCCACTCATCTTCCCTTCAAGGAAGGGGAATACAAATCCCCCCTCTCCAACATCGTCATCATCCTCATTTCACCCCCACCCCATTCCTCTTCCATCCCCAATTACTCTCCCCATGTCTCACCCCGGCACTCCCATATTCTACCCTTCTCACCCTTGTCTCCTTCATCTCTTCCTGTCTCGCTAGCGGCACTAGCCTGGCCTGGTGTGGCACTGACTTGATCAATGTCAGTGCCAGACCTTGCTGCTGGCACTGGTGACCAGGGCCAGACCTTGCTGCTGGCACTGGTGACTAGGGCCAGACCTTGCTGCTGGCACTGGTGACTAGGGCTAGACCTTGCTGCTGGCACTGGTAACCAGGGCCAGACAATGCAGCTGGCACTGATGACCAGGGCCAGACCTTGCTGCTGGCACGAGTGACCAGGGCCAGACCTTGCTGCTGGCACTGGTAACTGGGCCAGACCTTGCTGCTGGCACTGGTGACTAGGGCCAGACCTTGCTGCTGGCACTGGTGACCAGGGCCAGACCATGCTGCTGGCACTGGTAACTAGGCCCAGACCTTGCTGCTGGCACTGGTGACCAGGGCCAGACCATTCTGCTGGCACTGGTGACCAGGGCCAGACCATTCTGCTGGCACTGGTGACTAGGGCCATACCTTGCTGCTGACACTGGTGACCAGGGCCAGACCTTTCTGCTGGCACTGGTGACCAGGGCCAGACCTTGCTGCTGGCATTGGTGACCAGGGCCAGACCATGCTGCTGGCACTGGTGACTAGGGCCATACCTTGCTGCTGACACTGGTGACCAGGGCCAGACCTTTCTGCTGGCACTGGTGACCAGGGCCAGACATTGCTGCTGGCACAGGTGACCAGGGCCAGATCTTGCTGCTGGCACTGGTTTACCAGGGCCAGATCTTGCTGCTGGCACTGGTGATCAGGGGGCCAGATCTTGCTGCTGGCACTGGTGACCAGGGCCAGACTTTGGTGCCTGCACTGTGACCAGGGCCAGACCTTGCTGCTGGCACTGGTGACCAGGGTCAGGCCTTGCTGCTGACACTGGTGACCAGGAGCAGTGATCAGGGCCAGGCCTTGCTGTTGGCACTGGTGAGGGAAGCAGTGATCAGGGACAGAACTTGATGCTAGCACTGATGACTTGGCAGTGATCAGGGCCAGGCCTTGCTGCTGGCACTGGTGACGGAGGGCAGTGATCAGGACCTGAGGAGTGCCACAATGAGGTAGTTATGATGATCAATGGTTGACGCTGTTTGCAGACCCAGTAAAGATGGGGGACCTAGAAAGGGTGACTGGCAGGGAGTGGGGGTTAAAAAGCAGTGTGGTGAGGTGTAGCGGGTGGGGGTCTGATGTAGAGGTGGAGGGGAGCAGCCTAGTGAGGTGTAAGTGGAGGTGGAGCAGTCTGGAGAGGTGTGGAGGATTGGCTGTCTGGAGAGGTGTGGAGGAGGGGCTGTCTGGAGAGGTGTGGAGGAGGGGTTGTCTTGTGACGTGAAAGGGGAAAGATTATCTGTAGTCTCTTCCGGTCCGGTCCCAGAAAAAGCCTCCTGGCTGCTAGCCTGATCGATCAGACTGTTGATGCCAGCCCCGCAGTCCAATGTAAGCACCACACACTAATTAGAATCTATTGCAATTTGAGTTACTTATCGAGTACACTCCTGAAAACAGCTATGGGAGAGGGAGGGTTGTCGGTAATTTCCCTTTTTCACGAAGAGAGATGGTGATGAAGAATCGTGGTCCCAGTACACTTATAGAGATGTCTCTCAGTGTACTCTTAACACCGCTGATTTTCATTTCAGGATACTTCTTCCGTTTGCTTAACCTCGTGTTTTCATGTGGAGTGATTTCGGTGTGAAGGTTTGGTACCAATCACTTCAGAGGCTTCCAGGTGTAGATTATGATGCATCTTTCTCGCCTACGTTCTAAGGAGTACAGTTGGAGGTACTTCATGTACTCCCAGTTATTTAGGTGTTTGACAGAGGTTATGCGAGCTGGGAAGGTTCTCTGTATCTTCAGCTGTGCACTTTTGCCTGTCTTGAAGGAGGTCGGTAGTATACAACTATATTATATGCGAGAGAGGAAGAATGATTTAAAGAGTGTCATCAATGGCTTGACCTCTCTCTTGTTTTGAAAGTTCTAGTTATCCAACCCATCAGATTTCTTTCACTTGCAATAACAACATTGTTGTGCTACTTGAATTCTTGTTTCTTAGGAAGTTACATATCCATCGACCTACATTTCCAGTTATTCCTTTTGTACGCACTTTGTGTGCAATTACCCCCATGGTCGCACTTGTCGAGGGCTTTTGTAAAGTGAGTGTACGCCACTTCTGTATTTTGCTTTCATTCCAGCGTATCCAGAACCACATCGTAATGTTCCAGTAATTGCGAGTGGCAGGAGAGGCTTGTTTTGAAGCCATGTTGACCTGTGTTGTGCAGCTGCTGCGATTCCATGTGACTGGTTGATTGGTGGAGAGATCAACCAATAGCTTCACCTCCAGGTAACCACTACTGCAGTGATGTTGACGTCAACAAAGAGATACACCAAGGAGGTACACTGCCACCATACTTGTTTAATAATATTTATGCTGGTTGGTGAGAGAAACACAGGAAACAGCGTAAATCTTTATTAATGCGACATTTCGAACAAGGAGAGCAGCATGACTTTGCTGCCAGCTCATGAGCTCCTTGACTCTTCCACTCATACATAGCACTGGATAAAGTGCTGTTCTGTGTAGCACGAGACAAAGATACTACACAGATACTACACAGATACTACAAAGGTAACTAACTACGACATACAATCAATCAAACCATTGTCCACAATCCATCTGCAGGAGATATACTTAAAGGCGATGTTCGACCGTCCTGGAACGACGAAACTGAGGCTCGTAGGTTAGTTGCGAATTATTCTAGCCACGCTTAAGCGACTTTGATTCTTAATCAGAGATCTGAGTTGAAATATAATAATTCTTGCTCCCCCCTCCAACTCCCCCCCCACGGGGCGAAACATCGTCTAGGAGGTGATCACGTTTGATGCGAGGAAGAGGAGGGATAAATCCAGTTCCTGGAATCAAAGAGCCTTCCACCAGCATCTCCGTAAACGATAAAGAATAATAATAATAATTAATAGTAACAACAATAATAATAATAATGATAAAAATAATAATAATAATAATAATAATACTAATAATATTAATAATAATAATAATAATAATAATAATAATAATAGTGATAATGATAATAATGATAATAATTACAATAATAACAACAGCAATAATAATAATATATATTAGCCAGTATTAACCACAGTCAGTATGCACAAATTATACACTGACTGCTGTAAATAAACCTAAGCTGATATAAACGTGTCAGAGACTAATATAATCAGCAGTATATTCACTGTGAATAAGTGTACCTCACCACCTATATTCATCTGGTTATACCAAGCCGATTATTATTTAGAATTATATAATATATATATAATATATATATATATATATATATATATATATATATATATATATATATATATATAGAGATCATCGTGGTGCTATGTGATCCTTGCGGGTTTAGCGGAAATGATGATAACAATAATAATAATTAATAATAGTTATAATAATAGTAATAAGAATAATAATGACGCTGGGACGCTGACCATTCCCCCCACCAAAAAAAAAATCTGGTATTACGTTGTACCACAGAAGACCAGCTGTGGCCAGCTGCCGCTCTCCTGCCAGCTGTGCTACTCACGCAAGTGTTGCCAGAGGGACGAGTACGTTGGCACTCCGGTGCCTGGCACTCAGGCACCTCCAGTGACTTCCGTAATCTGGTTTAACTTGTGAAGGTGAAGCTTTGATCTACTGTCTGATCACTGTGCTGACACCTGTGTGGATCACTGTGCTGACACCTGTGTTGATCACTGTGCTGACACCTGTGTTGATCACTGTGCTGACACCTGTGTTGATCACTGTGCTGACACCTGTGTTGATCAATGTGCTGACACCTGTGTTGATCAATGTGCTGACACCTGTGTTGATCACTGTGCTGACACCTGTGTTGATGACTGTGCTGACACCTGTGTTGATCACTGTGCTGACACCTGTGTTGATCACTGTGCTGACACATGTGTTGATGACTGTGCTGACACCTGTGTTGATCACTGTGCTGACACCTGTGTTGATCACTGTGCTGACACCTGTGTTGATGACTGTGCTGACACCTGTGTTGATGACTGTGCTGACACCTGTGTTGAATCACTGTGCTGACACTGTGTTGATCACTGTGCTGACACCTGTGTTGATGACTGTGCTGACACCTGTGTTGATCACTGTGCTGACACCTGTGTTGATCACTGTGCTGACACCTGTGTTGATCACTGTGCTGACACCTGTGTTGATCACTGTGCTGACACCTGTGTTGATCCCTGTGCTGACACCAGTGTTGATCACTGTGCTGACACCTGTGTTGATCACTGTGCTGACACATGTGTTGATCCCTGTGCTGACATCAGTGTTGATTACTGTGCTGACACCTGTGTTGATCACTGTGCTGACACATGTGTTGATCCCTGTGCTGACACCAGTGTTGATCACTGTGCTGACACCTGTGTTGATCACTGTGCTGACACATGTGTTGATCCCTGTGCTGACATCAGTGTTGATCACTGTGCTGACACCAGCGTTGATCACTGTGTTGACACCTGTGTTAACCACTGTGCTGACACCTGTACTGATCACTGTGCTGACACTAGCGTTGATCCCTGTGCTGACACCAGCGTTGATCACTGTGCTGACACCAGTGATGATCACTGTTCTGACACCGTTTGATCACTTCTGACACCAGTCTTGTCCATGTGCTGACAAATGTACGATCACTGTTCTGCACATCGTTGTCTGTGCTGATCACCAGATGTGATACTGTGCTACCGTGATGATACTGCTTCTGACACAGTGTTTGATCACTATCCTGACACCAGTCTCTGGCTCCCGAGGTAGGATGTGCTACTAGACAGTCTACTGGCAGGGCTACATCTGCTCTTGTTGTCATTTCCTAGATCAGATCACTGTGACATATCCTGATAATTACCTACTTCCACATGTGGGTTTTGTTACTGTGACACTCGCTGAGACGCTTCCTTCACTGTACCTAGGTATATAGCCATTCTTCATGCACTTGCTGTATTCTTTTCAAGATTTATCTACTAATGTGTACATCCGTATCCAGGCTTTGAGGGACTGATTACCTCAAACCTTCTGTCTTCACCATTCTGATTGTTTAGACTGATGATTAGCTACTGTTGTGGTTTCTAATCATTTTCATAAAGATACCCTAAGTGTTGCACTATGTCTAACAAGTTCATTTAATGCTTCGGATTCCACAGCTTAGTCAACACAGGTGAGCCAAGATTTGCTGAGTGTACAGAGCCCAGCCTCGTCCCTCAGATGTTCCATGCAGACTCCAGTCACTGGTGGTCCAGATACCAGTCTGGTGAAGAGGTCGCTTTCAGTGTTCAAATAATGTTTCTTGCGTTGGTGGGATGTTTTTAATAGATTCTCCTTTTGTGCCAGAACATCACTTTCCGTGCATCGTTGAAGGTCTTTTTTTCCTGGTACTGTCATAAAGGGCAGCCGTGTAGCGTACATTGTAAGGATTGACTGCAAAATAGGAGACAGCCTCTGTGACTGGAGGGAAGGACTTTCACACTTCCTATGCTGATTTTCCAAAACAAAGCTGATAAACTATTAGTCTTTGTAACTGTGGAAGAGAGGCAATGCGTGGGCTTGTTTTTTTTCTTGTCCACGAGGAATGGTACAGACATGCAGACGTGAAAACTGTTTCTGGTACCAAGGACCACTCATGTGTTTACAGCAGATGGTAGAAATGTTTCGATTAGGATCACAACATTGCATCCACTGTTCGAATCACGCAAGTTAACCAGTCACTCATAGATCCATCTTGCAGGTGAATGAGAATTATGGTGTCAGGAGAGAGTATGGTGGTTTACTCTGACTCCTTCCACTGGAGACCACGCCCTGACCGAAGGTGATGACGATCCCACCTTTGAAGGCAGGAAGTCTATGCTTGAAGTTTTGCTGGAGAGAAATTCGAAGAGTGTTTGCTTGTTATTTGAAACTCACAGTAAGTCCTGCAAGTTTCTGGGTATTTTATGCTGGCCCAGCGACCTTCCTGCGAATGCCTTCGCTCCTCTGCCCTTTTGAGGACTCCATAATGTTGCTGTTAATGTGTCGTGTACAACATCTACGCTGGCACAGCTCTCCACTTGTTTCGTGATGTGAGGAAGGAGGACCTCACCTGCATATTGACTGAAGGTGGTAATACAGCTTGGCTCAAGAATGTGTACGCCAGCCTGGCAACATAGCATCTGGCGGCACTGATATGCACCTCCAGGCACATCAGCTAATCGGACTTCTATCCCAATCGTAATTTGTCCTGTCAGGGGAGGAGGATATAGATGATTTTCATGCTTGAATGTGTAAATGTCTGCTTCTCTGTGCTGCATCGCAACATACAGTCCGGAGAAGGTGTCCACATCCGTCTAGAGCATTGCGATCTGTTCAGAATGTTTGGTCTGGATTTTGGGTGCTGGAGGACGTTTTTCTTGACTGTCTCAGTATTGAGAAGGGGCGATCTACCAGCAGTGACTTGCACTAACTACTGTAGTGATTGTTTGTTGTGTTTCTAGTGTGCAGACTGTACTGTCCCAGAGACATCCACGATATTTTACCTGTGCAGGATTACCAAGTCTTCAGTTTGACTCTGTCAAGCAAATGACTGTCAGACACCTGACTATCACACACCTGACTATTACACACCTGACTGTCACACACCTGACACTGTCACACACTTGATTGTCATACACCTAACTCCAACACGTCACTCTGCCTCAGGTTGGCTTCGCACTCTGTTGGGGTGGACCGGCACTCAGGTGGGAGTGGGTTGGCACTCAGGTGGGGTGGACCAGCATTCCGTTGGGGTGGGCCGGCACTCAGGTGGGGGTGGGCCGGCACTCAGGTGGGGGTAGGACGGCACTCAGGTGGGGTGGGCCGGCACTCAGGTGGTGACGGCACTCAGGTGGGTGATGCCTAGTGAGGTGGGACGAGCACTCAGGTGAGTGTGGGACGGCACTCAGGTGAGGGTAGGACGGCACTCAGGTGAGTGTGGGATGGCACTCAGGTGAGGGTGGGCCGGCACTCAGGTGGGGTGGACCGGCACTCAGATGGGGTGGACCGGCACGCAGTAAAAGTGGGCGTCAGTTAAAGTGGTTCCCGGAACTCTACTCTCATATTCTCGGTGGTAAATTCCCTCCCAGGAGGAGAGTTAGAGAGGGAGAAGGAGAGAGAGAGAGGGGGGGAAGCAGGTTGTTGCGGTTTTTTTTTTTTTGAGGGAGAGTGAAGAAGAATGGGGGGATCCAGGAAAATGGGAGGGGTGGGGGTATTGTGGGGGTATGGTACCTCGCTTGTTGCTCACATTTTACGATCAATGAATCTGTCCACCTCTCACACCTGCTCCCTGTCACTCTAACATTCTCTCTCTCTCTCTCTCTCTCTCTCTCTCTCTCTCTCTCTCTCTCTCTCTCTCTCTCTCTCTCTCTCTCTCTCTCTCTCTCTCTCTCTCTCTCCCGCTCTGTCACACACACACACACACACACACACACACAGCAGGAGTCTGAGGAGCTGAAAAAATGGGGATCCAGGAAATGGAGTGGCATGGGGATGACCACGGTAGCTGACAACATCATGAATTGTAAGGATCTCAGACAACTCTTTATGAAGCTTCTAGAGAGGCCAGACCTGTGCTACCACTACAGTACTATTCACAATCACATCCTGAAGGTCTGGGACAGCAACATCTTCTGTTTCTAAGAGAGCGATAGCTCTGCTGTAAACCACAGACAGTGATATGCACATGCAAGTCTGTAGGATAAAATATTGTTGGAATATTTACAGGAGAATAATGGAAACTGAAAGGACAGTGATTACTGACACATAACCTGAGGTTTGATATAGGAGAATAATGAAACATCTTTGAAGGAGTTCTGAATTAGACAAGAACACATGTTTGAAGGAATAGAAGTCATAATTCAGAGAAGTTAAGACAGAGGTAGAGAGAGAAGAGAGAGAGAGAGAGAGAGAGAGAGAGAGAGAGAGATATGAGAGAACTGAATATTTTGATTCATTATCTCATAAGAGACTGGAGCAAAAGGTAGAGAAGCAGACAGGAATATCAGTGAAAGCATTTCAGTGTATCAAGGAATATTTAAAAGATAGGAAATAGCGAGTTATTGTCCGAGTGACGAGTGGGGTTCCACAAGGGTCAGCACTAGGGTCAACACTGTTTCTTGTGCATGTAAACGACATGACAGAAGAAATCAAACAATGAGAATAAACCGGGAGCAGACCAGGATAGACTACAGATGGATCTGGACAAGTGACAACTGGATGTTAACACCAGTTACGACAGTCGCGGAAGAGCAATTTAAATTATTTGAAACCCAAACAGACAGCAGGAATGGAGGATACTGAAATAACAAAAGAGGAAGTAATTATTTCTTTGTAATGACAAGAAAAAGCAATGACACCAGACTGGATATCACATTGTGATATCACTGGATATCATCTGTGATGTCACTGGACGATAATGTGCTGACAGTGTCAGCAACATATATGGCTGGAGAAAGATTATACAAAGTTATTTATAACATATATTAGGCGAAAACCCTGAATATGCAGCAGCTGTGTGGTGCCAACACGTCAGAAAACATGTGGATAAGACCAAAGAAACTACAAAATGATACCAGAGTTGAAAAAAACTCGAGTTATGATAAGAAGAAGCTGAAGCTGACTGTTAGCAGGAAAAGAAGAGACCTAATAACTACAAAATAATGTTATAAAATAACAAGAAAGATTAGAAAGAGAAGACTTGCTAACACTTACAACAAGGACAACAAGGACAACAAGGGCAACAAGGGCAACAAGGACAACAAGGAAACCACACTCGTGAAGTGAAGGAAAAGTCGACCTGAGACAATAGGAAAAAGTTATCTCAACAGTGTGGTAGAACTGTGAAGAAATTAGTGAAGATAAGACACCCAGAGCACAACCCTGGTCCCGGAGCTACAACCCTGGTCCCGGAGCTACAACCCTGGTCCCGGAGCTACAACCCTGGTCCCGGAGCTACAACCCTGGTCCCGGAGCTACAACCCTGGTCCTGGAGCTACAACCCTGGTCCCGGAGCTACAACCCTGGTCCCGGAGCTACAACCCTGGTCCCGGAGCTACAACCCTGGTCCCGGAGCTACAACCCTGCCCGGAGCTACAACCCTGGTCCCGGAGCTACAACCCTGGTCCTGGAGCTACAACCCTGGTCCTGGAGCTACAACCCTAGCCCCGGAGCTACAACCCTGGTCCTGGAGCTACAACCCTGGTCCCGGAGCTACAACCCTGGTCCCGGAGCTACAACCCTAGCCCCGGAGCTACAACCCTGGTCCGGGAGCTACAACCCTGGTCCTGGAGCTACAACCCTGGTCCTGGAGCTACAACCCTGGTCCTGGAGCTACAACCCTAGCCCCGGAGCTACAACCCTGGTCCTGGAGCTACAACCCTGGTCCTGGAGCTACAACCCTGGTCCTGGAGCTACAACCCTAGCCCCGGAGCTACAACCCTGGTCCTGGAGCTACAACCCTGGTCCCGGAGCTACAACCCTGGTCCCGGAGCTACAACCCTAGCCCCGGAGCTACAACCCTGGTCCTGGAGCTACAACCCTGGTCCTGGAGCTACAACCCTGGTCCTGGAGCTACAACCCTGGTCCTGGAGCTACAACCCTAGCCCCGGAGCTACAACCCTGGTCCCGGAGCTACAACCCTGGTCCTGGAGCTACAACCCTGGTCCTGGAGCTACAACCCTAGCCCCGGAGCTACAACCCTGGTCCTGGAGCTACAACCCTGGTCCCTGGAGCTACAACCCTGGTCCCGGAGCTACAACCCTAGCCCCGGAGCTACAACCCTGGTCCTGGAGCTACAACCCTGGTCCTGGAGCTACAACCCTGGTCCTGGAGCTACAACCCTGGTCCTGGAGCTACAACCCTAGCCCCGGAGCTACAACCCTGGTCCTGGAGCTACAACCCTGGTCCCGGAGCTACAACCCTGGTCCCGGAGCTACAACCCTGGTCCCGGAGCTACAACCCTGGTCCCGGAGCTACAACCCTGGTCCTGGAGCTACAACCCTGGCCCCGGAGCTACAACCCTGGTCCTGGAGCTACAACCCTGGCCCCGGAGCTACAACCCTGGTCCCGGAGCTACAACCCTGGCCCCGGAGCTACAACGTGGTAATTCCACACACACACACACACACACACACACACACATACACACACACACACACACACACACACACACACACACACACACACACACACAGAAAAGAGGCACTAAACTATAGACCGGTGTCACTTACATGTATAGTGTGCAAAGTCCTGGAGAAAATCATCAGGAAAAGAATGGTGGAACACCTTGAGCGGAACAGGATAATAAACACCAGACAGCATGGATTCCGGGAAGGCAAATCCTGTGTAACAAACCTCCTGGAGTTCTATGATAAAGTAACAGAGGTAAGGCAAGAGAGAGAAGGGTGGGTTGATTGCATTTTCCTGGACTGCAGGAAGGCCTTCGACACAGTTCCTCACATGAGATTAGTAAAGAAGTTGGAAGAACAAGCAGGTATAACAGGAAGGGCACTGGAATGGATCAGGGAATACCTCACAGGGAGGCAACAACGGGTCATGGTGCGTGGTGAGGTATCACAGTGGGCGACTGTGACGAGCGGTGTACCGCAGGGGTCAGTCCTAGGACCAGTGTTATTCTTGGTATATGTAAATGACATGACGGATGGGATAGACTCAGAAGTGTCTCTGTTCGCAGATGATGTGAAATTAATGAGGAGAATCACATCGGAAGAGGACCAAGCAGGACTTCAAACAGACCTGGACAAGCTTGACATCTGGTCTAGCAACTGGCTTCTCGAATTCAATCCCACCAAATGCAAAGTCATGAAGATCGGAGAAGGGCAAAGAAGACCGCTGACAGAGTACAGGCTAGGCGGACAAAGGCTACAAACCTTGGCAAAGAAGAAAGACCTTGGGGTGAGTATAACGCCAAGCACGTCTCCGGAGGCACACATCAACCAGATAACTGCGGCAGCATATGGGCGACTGGCAAACCTAAGATTAGCGTTCCGTTACCTTAACTAGGAATCGTTCAAGACACTGTACACCGTGTACGTCAGGCCCAGTCTGAAACCCACACCTGGTCAAGCATGTAAAGAAACTAGAGAAAGTGCAAAGGTTTGCGACAAGGTTAGTTCCACAACTCAGGGGTCTGTCTTATGAAGAAAGGTTGAGGGAAATAGGACTAACAACACTGGAGGAAAGAAGGGTCAGAGGAGACATGATAACGACATACAAAATACTGCGGGGAATCGACAAGGTAGACAGTGACAGGATGTTCCAGAGAGGGAACACAGAAACAAGGGGACCCAACTGGAAGCTGAAGACTCAGATGAGTCAAAGGGATGTTAGGAAGCATTTCTTCAGCCACAGAGTAGTCAGGAAGTGGAATAGTCTAGAGAAAGATATAGTGGAGGCAGGAACCATACATAGTTTTAGGACAAGGTATGATAAAGCTCATGGAGCAGGGAGAGCAGAGACCCAGTAGCGGACAGCGAAGAGGCGGGGCCAGGAGCTGAGTCTCGACCCCTGCAACCACATTTAGGTGAGTACACACACACACACACACACACACACACACACAAACACACAAGCACACACACACACACACACACACACACACACACACACACACACACACACGGCACACACACACACACACACACACACACACACACACACAACACACACACACACACACACACACACACACACACACACACACACACACACACACACTCACCACACACACACACACACACACACACACACACACACACACGCACGCACACACACCAGATAAAAACACTTACTCAACATTTGGAACACTGACAGGCAAAAAACTTCCTATCATGTATTAATTAAGATTTAAATATTTCACCTGCCAGGTGAGTGCCGCCAGTAATATTCTTCTCGTTATTATACACACGAACATTCACTCTCTTCCAAACCCTGTTTGCGTTGTTCACCTTCCCCCTGGCAGAGGTTGGGATAGGTGGTGCAGGCAGCAGGCAGGGGTCACAGAGAGCGGGATAGCAGGTGCAGGCAGCAGGCAAGGGTCACAGAGAGCGGGATAGCAGGTGCAGGAAGCAGGTAAGGGTCACAGAGATCGGGATAGCAGGTGCAGGCAGCAGGCAGGGGTCACAGAGAGCGGGATAGCAGGTGCAGGCAGCACACAACAGAGGCAGGCAGCAGAAGTCAACAAGAGACGGGAGGCAGGCAAGAGAGAGAGTGAGTCACTTAGCAAGGGAAGCAGGCATCAAACAGCAGGGGGGTAGGGATCATCGGTGGAGGTTCCAGCAGGCAGCAAGCAAGCAACAAGCAGGCAGCAGGGTCGCCACAAGCAGGCAGCAGGGTCACATCAACAACAATTACGAATCAAGAAGTCATCACAGATGGCGAGGGCGACAGAATTGACAACATTAAGTCATTTTACTAATAACGAATTACGAGACGTTAATAAGTATCGCTGGGAATTACAGTAAGGGGGGAGAGGGGGAATTTCTCCCCCCTAGCCCCTCCTAGCCCCTCCTAGCCCCACCTAGCCCCTCCTAGCACCTAGCCAGGCACGCTACCCGTGTAACATTAAAATAAATGGATGAAAAACTCGGCCGAAATGGAATTGTTCTTAATAATTGATGCTGGGATGATTATACGTGAAATTATCATTCGAGGCCTTAGCGCTGTGCATCATCCTGAGCTGCTGCCGCAGCAGCTGTAATAGCACAGGTAGCTGGTGCAGCAGCTGTAACAGCACGGCAGCTGGTGTAACAGCACGGCAGCTGGTGCACCTGCTGACTGGGCCACCACCTTCTTGTTTGGAATCTTGAAGGAGCAGTTGGGGTGAATTATGGAAGGTGGTGGTGGCCGGCTGGGGGAGACATGTGGCCGGCTGGGGAAGACATGTGTGGCCGGCTGGGGGAGACGTGTGTGGCCGGCTGGGGGAGACATGTGTGGCCGGCTGGGGGAGACATGTATGGCCGGCTGGGGGAGACATGTGTGGTCGGCTGGGGGAGACATGTGTGGCCGGCTGGGGGAGACATGTGTGGTCGGCTGGGGAAGGCCCGTGTGGCCGGCTAGGGAAGACATGTGTGGCCGGCTGGGAAGACATGTGTGGCCGGCTGGGGAGGCCCGTGTGGTCGGGAACATGTGGCCAGGGTTACAACCTACAGGGGGTGGGGGGAAGTGTGAGATAGGGAGGGAAGGGGGTGTTAGACCGTGTGGCCAGCTGGGGGTGACGACCTGGCTGGCCAGCCAGACCGTGTGGCCAGACCCACGTATTTCACCTTTGTTTGGTCTGAGCCGTCCGGGTTACCATGCCAACGCAACGTTCATCTGATAGCCTGACCAACCCTCCCCCCCTCTAACCCCTCCCCGCTTGGGGAGGGGGGAAGGGGGTTCTCAGCGTCTCCCGAGAGCCAATCATCGAGCGAGATAAACATAGATGACGGCCCCTATCGACCAATCAGAGGCTGAGGGCTCTACGCCAGCCGGGTTGCCGCTCGTACTTGAAAACCAGCCAGAATTTGTTTGTGTTTTTGGGAGCAAACATCAACACTTGTTTGTGGTTAGTGTTGCTGCGTGAGGGAACCCTGCTTGTGAAACAGGTGTTTGCGGGTGTTTGATGATGAGGGAGGGGGTGTGGGGGTATCAGAAGGGTGCCACATGTTTGGTGGCACTGGTGAGTGCCAGGGTAAACAAGTGCCAGCTGCCTGACTCACTCACCAGACACCTTGTTCTTGTCATCACTGACGCCTCTCACACACCTCAAACTCTTGTAATAAAGATATCTTTATAATAATAATAATAATAATAATAATAATAATAATAATCACCATCAACATCTTTATTTCTACATGATACAACTTATACAGACCATAGCTGACATCAATGATATACTATATAGAAAGCCCCTGGTTATGCAGAGCATTTCCCGCAACTTTGGTTAATTTCGTTCCCCAGGATGCGACCCACACCAGTCGGCTAACACCCAGGTACCTACTTACTGCTAGGTGAACATGGACAGCAGGTATCTTAAGGAAACCCGCCCCAGTGTTTCCACCCGTACCGGGAATCGAACCACGGACCTCAGTGTGTGAGCTGAGTGCGTTACCAAGTTATCTTTTAGAGCTAAACGAGAGAGAGAGAGAGAGAGAGAGAGAGAGAGAGAGAGAGAGAGAGAGAGAGAGAGAGAGAGAGAGAGAAAGAGAGAAAGAGAAAGAGAGAGAGAGAGAGAGAGAGAGAGAGAGAGAGAGAGAGAGAGAGAATATGTGAACTAGTTTTAAAATTATTAGAAATTATTATAGTTTTCAACGCCTTCACGAGAGAGCGCTAAACCCGTAGAAATGGGAGCGTAGTCTCTTCTGGCCCATTCCAAGAGCTGCCTCCCATTCCCTGAAAAAAAACGGGAGCCATTTATTGGTATTAAGGCACCCATATTCGAGGGGAATAGAGGGGAGGTATAGGAGGGTGCTGGAGGGGTGAGCGAAGTGTTGTGGAGTATGAGCGAAACGTTGTGGCACTGCACAAAGCGAGATGACGGTGGAGGGAGAGTGGGTGCCATTATGGGAATAGGACGGTGAATTAATGATGAGTGCCAGTGCCAGGGAGGAGGAGGGGGCGGTGGCCCTCCCCCTTCATCAGGCTCTTCGACACGCCCCTCACCTCCCCCCCCCCCTTCCCATCCTCAGATCTGACGCTGAAATTGTTGCTGCTGCTGTTGCTGCTGTTGCTGGTACTGTTATTGCTAGTGCTGCTGCTGCTGCTGCTGCTGCTGCTGTTGCTGGTGCTGTTATTGCTAGTGCTGCTGCTGCTGCTGCTGCTGCTGCAGTTGCTGGTGCTGTTATTGCTGCTGCTGCTGCTGCTGTTGCTGGTGCTGGTGCTGTTATTGCTGGTGCTGCTGCTGCTGTTGCTGGTGCTGGTGCTGTTATTGCTGGTGCTGCTACTGTTGCTGGTGCTGTTATTGCTGGTGCTGCTGCTGTTGCTGGTGCTAGTGCTGATGCTGGTGATGTTATTGCTGTTGGTGCTGTTGATGCTGCTGATACTGTTGTTGCTGTTATTGCTGCTTGTGCTGTTGTTGGTGTTATTGCTGCTGGTGTTGTTGTTCCTTCTGCTTCTGCTCTAGTTACTAGTGCTGTTGTTACTAATGCTGTTGTTACCGGTGCTGTTGTTATTGGTGCTGTCGTTACTAGTCTTGTTGTTACTAGTGCTGTTGTTGTTGTTGCTGCTGGTGCTGGTGCTGCTGCTGGTGTTGTTGCTGCTGTAGGCGCTGTTATTACTACTGCTAGAGCTGTTGCTGCTGATGCTGGCGCTGTTGTTTCCACTGATGCTGGCGCTGTTGTTTCCACTGATGCTTTTGTTGTGTTTACAACAGATGCTTCTGTTATGGTTAAAACAAACGCTCCTGTCTTGTTTACAACACATGTTTCTCTTGTGTTTACAACAAATGTTTCTCTTGTGTTTACAACAAATGTTTCTCTTGTGTTTACAACACATGTTTCTCTTGTGTTTACAACACATGTTTCTCTGGTGTTTACAACACATGTTTCTCTTGTGTTTACAACACATGTTTCTCTTGTGTTTACAACATACGCTTATGTTGTGCTTACAACAGACGCTCCTGTTGTATTTTCAAGAGAGGCTCCTGTTGTGTTTACAACAGATGCTCCTGCAATATTTACAACAGATGATCCTGTTGCGTTTACAACAGATGATCCTGTTGTGTTTACAACAGATGCCCCTGAAATATTTACAACAAATGTTCCTGCAATATTTACAACGGATGATCCTCTTGTGTTTAGAACAAATGCTCGTGTTGTGTTTACAACAGATTCTCCTGTTGTGTTTACAACAGATGCTCCTGTTGTGTTTACAACAGATGCTTCTGTTGTTTACAACAGATGCTTCTGTTGTTTACAACAGATGCTCCTGTTGTTTACAACAGATGCTCCAACAGTGACTGTAAATATTTCTCACCTATAGTTGTTCCATCACTGAGACAGATAAGAACAGCTGTGATATAAAACACATGTGTTAGAGAACTGTACTGAGAAAACGTTTCGCCCAGAAAGGTTCTATTCAGTCATGAACTCATGCGAAACGTTTCCTCCATTAGAGAATGTATTACTCCGTGTCCTACCTGGATAAATGAGATCCTTCACATTACCAGTGAGGATAGTTACTATTGTAACCTGTTAACTATCCTTATCCTAGTTCCTGGATGACACACTCTCTACCTTCTCTTCCTATCCTTATTACAGAAGCCTTGGCCATGAATCTAGTGACGATGTTTCGCTCAGTCTTAAGCGAAACATCGTCTTAAAGACGTGCCCTGATCTGTTTCCTTATACCAGAGAAAACAATAATCCAGCGGCCGGATAGCGCCGGTCAGGTGGGCATCCGGCTACCAATGATTGCGTTTCCGGCACCAGCGGTGAGGTGGGTAGCTACGAACAACATAGTACAAGACACGATAGTCTGGGTGATCGTAAACTGTGAGTCAGGTTGATGAAGGGGGGTAGTGGTGAGGGGGAGGTAGGGGAGAGGGAGGGAGGGAGGCAGTAGTGGTGAGGGGGAGGAAGGGGAGAAGGAGGGGAGGGAGGCAGTAGTGGTGAGGGGGAGGAAGGGGAGAAGGAGGGGAGGGAGGCAGTAGTGGTGAGGGGGAGGAAAGAGAGAGGGAGGGGAGGGAGGCAGTAGTGGTGAGGGGGAGGAATGGGAGAGGGAGGGAAGCTATGAATGTTTGAGGGAGTAGAAGGGAGAGAATTGAAGGAAGAGGAGTTAGAAAGTGATGGAGGAGGGAAGAGGTGGCACTAACACAGGTTACACTAACACAGTTAGCACTCAACATAGGTGACACTCAACACAGGTGGCACTCAACACAGGTGGCACTCAACGCAGGTGGTACTCAACGCAGGTGGCACTCAGCACAGGTGACTTCTCCAGACATTGTAGCAGTGACAGATATCATGTTCACAGAGGTGATTACAGATGCGATCTTCCCAGAAGGATATCAAATAATGAGAAAGGACAGAGAGAACAGAAACTAATGAATTTTGGAAGAAATTAGTGGAATAAATGGAAAAAGGCTACATAACAGAAACATTTAGTGCTGAAGAAGCCTAGGTGGAGTAGCAGTGATGTACAACCAACCATTATATAGCAGGAAACTAAGAAGGAACAATGATGACAGCAGGATGATGGTGGAGAGGACAGTGGCTAGACCAGCCCACACGGGCAATGTAAAATTATTGAGAATGGAAGACTTAAACCATAAGGAAATAGACTGGGAAAGTCTGTAGCCACATGGGACACCAGACACATAGAGGGCTAAGTTGTTGGTGGTGGTGAGGGAAAACTTCATGAATCAGCATGCTAAGGACGCAACTAGAGAGAGAGGAGGCGATGAACCAGCGAGGCTGGACCTTGTGACTTTGATGCAGTGGACATTGAATATGAGAGGACCCTTGGTGCCAGTGAGGTGCCAGTCCTGAGGTTGTGAAAGTGAACGAGGTGAGGAACACAGAACATAAAGGAAGAGAAAATTTAACTTTAAAAGAAGAAACTACACAGACATGGGGGAATGTAAGAGAAAAGTGTCGGGAGGCAATGGAGAGACTGATACCCAGAAACACAAGCAACACAAGCAAGAACACTCGACACTTCACCCAACAGCAACAACAACAGTCGACACTTCACCCAACAGCAACAACAACAGTCGACACTTCACCCAACAGCAACAACAACAGTCGACACTTCACCCAACAGCAACAACAACAGTCGACACTTCACCCAACAGCAACAACAACAGTCGACACTTCACCCAACAGCAACAACAACAGTCGACACTTCACCCAACAGCAACAACAACAGTAGGGAGGCAAAAACTAAAAGTGCACGAGAACGGAAGAAATATATAAAGAAAAAAAAAACGCCGGGGAATAGGAATCAAAGAGAAGAGCCAGAAATGAATGTGCATGACTGAGAGGCTAAACGATACTAAAAATGACATAACATCGAAAGCCAAATCTGAGCCAAAGTTGATATACAACCACATCAGAAAGAAGGCAAATGTGAGGGACCAGGTAATAGTCCTCTCTGAGGACCCGGACAGAACATTTAGGGAGGTATTCTCAGTGGAATCAGGAGCATTTCCGGAAAGTCAGAGAGGGATAGTGCACCAACGAGTGCTGGACACAATACACATAACAGGAAAAGAGGGGAAGAAACTACTGAGTGAGATAGATACCTCGAAGGCAATGCGTCCAGAGAGAATCCCTCCGTGGGTTCTGAGAGAGGGAGAGTAAAACGGTGGTAACCATTAACAGTGATCTTCAACAAGTCGCAAACACATTTCAAATATTTACAAAAAAGAGAAGAGTCAGGTGATATTACACTACAGTCAATGTCACTGACATGCGTAGTATGTAAAGTTATGGACAAGATTATCACAACAGTAGTGGAGCACCTGGGAAGCAGTGGATTCATTAACAACAGCCAGCGCGACTTTAGAGATGGAAATCTGTCCCATAGATCTGTTAGAGTTCTATGACAAAGTAACATAGACAAGTGAGAGAGTGAGAGAGAGTGAGAGAGAGAGAGAGAGAGAGAGAGAGAGAGAGAGAGAGAGAGAGAGAGAGAGAGAGAGAGAAGGGTCGACTGTGTATTTTTGACACAGTACCTCACAAGTAATTGAGACAAGAGCTGGAGGAGCAGGCAGGAATAACTGGGAAACATTACAGTGGGTAGAGATAGATAACAAGTTATTGTCCGGAAGTAGGAGGCAAAAATGGGCGAGTGTGACGAGTGGGGTTGCACAAGGGTCGGTACTGTTTCTTGTGTATGTGAGCGAAATGACAAGTAATCATGTCAAAGGTGTCCCTGTTTGCAGATGCCGTCAAACTAATGAGGATAATGCAAACAGAGCAGACAAGGAAATACTACAAATGGATCTGGATAAGCTGCTGGATTAGTCTGATAAGTGGCTACTGGAAATTAACATCAGAAAATACAAAGTAATAAAAATTGGGGCAGGGCAAAGAAGACCGGAAACAGAGTACAGGCTTGGGGACAAAGGCTGCAAGCCTCTATAAAGAGGAGGACCTCGGGGTGAACATAGTTCCAAGCATTTCACCTGAGACACATCAAATGAGTAACTGCAGAAGGGAGCGCGAGACTGTTTCAAGTCTCTTTCAGGAACGTCAAAAGACATCCACAACACTATACACGTCAATGTCAGGTTCATCTTGGAAAAAGCAACACCAAAATGGAACCCACATCTGGTAAAACATGTCATGAAAGTGGTACACGGGGGCACAGCTGGAAGTTAAAAATACAGATGAATCTTAGGGATGTCAGGAAATACTTCTTTAGCCTTAGAGTGGCCAGGAAGTGATACGACCTAGACAATGAAGTGGAAGAGGCAGAATACATACCTAACTTTAAGAATAGGTATGACAGGGCTCAGGCAGCCAGGAGAGAGTGAACCCAGTAGCGACCAGACCAGCGGACAGGCGGGACCAGGAGCAGAGAATCGACCCTTGCAACCACAAATAGGTGAATACAGGTGGAACTAAACGCAGGTGGCAGCAATTAAGGAAGCATTAACGTATGTGAACTAGTGTGTGTGTGTGTGTGTGTGTGTGTGTGTGTGTGTGTGTGTGTGTGTGTGTGTGTGTGTGGAGAGAACATTAGTGCCAGCTGGTGCCAGATGAACAGCGCCGCCTCGAGTATTTATCACCCGCTTATTACCATTACTGGCTTCTTATCGCTGGGATTACCACGATTAGCAAATTTGTTTAAGCAGATTTGACTGTGGTGGGCAGGGTGTGTTGGTGGGTGCCAGGAGCCAGGGAGGGCAGGGGCACCTGCTGGGGAACCTGTCTTGCACCTGTTGGGCGTGTCATCATGCTGGGTACTGCCCTCCAGTCTTGTCTTTCTGAATGCTCTTCTGAGCTTCTCTAAACTCACATACCACAAATGTTATTCAGTTTCCGGGATTTTTTTTTTTTTGGGGGGGGGGATATGTTTGCAATAATGTTGACTCTTAAGATATTTTATTCAATGATATTTTTCGAATTTCCTTCCCGTGGGCTGTACTTTATCTCCGGTTTTCTCTCTTCCCCACTAACCTTGTGGTCTCTCTTGATGTCACGAACAATTTCTTTGGCTTATCTAAGTGGTGTTCACTTTTATTATTATTTTAGCACACCGACTGTCCCTCTCCGAGACAGAATGTCACGAGGAAAAGAGAGGAAACAATTTCTCCATGACTCTTCCAATCACCGTCTTGCCAGAAATTTGTTGACATCAGAGCTCAGTGACATTCTAAACTGCGACAAGTATTCAACAAGTGGGTGAAATGTTTCAGTGAAAACGTTTCACCCGTCCCGTGTTTACCACAACTTTTATTAGTAAGTTTATTTAGGTAAAGATACACATAAATACAGTTAAATAAATTATCATACATAAATAATATTTGTATAAATTACCTAGGATAAAAAAAAAAAGTCAGACACATTGACTTATTTCCATTTCCTGTCCGTCACTTAGCTCACTTGTCCACTTATGTTCACTTTAACTTTGTACACAGTAACCACTTAGTCTATCAAGCCCAGGTACCAGCTGACTTTTTCATGTGGTCTTAGTTAAGGATTCTTTATACCTTTGATGAATCGAGAGTTTTCCTACTTTCGCAGGCCGGCCTTGGGCCAGGCTCGTCTGGTGCTTGCCTGCTCAACCAGTCTGTTGCTGCTGGCGGCCCACTCGCCCACATATCCATTATAGTCTGGGTGATGCAACAACTTGTTAACCAGTCTGAAGGTTCATCTCTTCTCCCTCCTCCGCCATATTTACGCCATCTCTGTCAGCATCCGCCATTTTCCCAGCATTCTCTCTCTCAGAAGCATCTCTTCTGCGCCAGCGCGATCTCCTCCCCTCGGCTGCCTCTCCTCCTCCCCTCCCATGACCCGTCTCTCCCCTCATCACTCCCAGTCGCCCCCTTCCTTCCCCTCCTTCTTCTCTTACACTCAGCTTCCTTTCTCTTCCACCCCTCCTTCATCACCCACCACTAACCTTCCTCCCTTCTACTCCAGTTATGCTCTTCCACTCATCTCCTCCCAATCTTACGTCTCCCCGCCTCTCTCCCTGCCTCTCTCCCTGCCTCTCTCCCTGCCTCTCTCCCTGCCTCTCTCCCTGCCTCTCTCCCTGCCTCTCTCCCTGCCTCTCTCCCTGCCTCTCTCCCTGCCTCTCTCCCTGCCTCTCTCCCTGCCTCTCTCCCTGCCTCTCTCCTTGCCTCTCTCCCCTGCCCTCTCTCCTGCCTCTCCCCTGCCTCTCTCCCTGCCTCTCTCCCTGAATCTCTCCTTGCCTCTCTCCCTGAATCTCTCCCTCCTCTCCTCTTTTTCTCCTTTTCTTGGCCTCTTACTCTGTACAAGACCTCTTGTTCTTGACCCCATTGGGTTTAGTGTTTATTCCTAAATTATAATAATAATAATAATAATTCTTATCTTTATTACTTTTTATAAGGCTTCTTGTTCTTCTTATACCCCTCCTTCCTTCTTATACCCCTCCTTCCTTCTTATACCCTTCCTTCCTTCTTATACCTTTCCTTCCTTCTTATACCCCTCCTTCCTTCTTATACCTCTCCTTCCTTCTTATACCTCTCCTTCCTTCTTATACCCTTCCTTCCTTCTTATACCTCTCCTTCCTTCTTATACCTCCTCCTTCCTTCTTATACCTCTCCTTCCTTCTTATACCCTCCTTCCTTCTTATACCCTCCTTCCTTCTTATACCTTCCTTTCTTCTTATACCCCTCCTTCCTTCCTATACCTCTTCTTCCTTCTTATACCCTTCCTTCCTTCTTATACCCCTCCTTCCTTCTTATACCCATCCTTCCTTCTTATACCTCTCCTTCCTTCTTATACCCCTCCTTCCTTCTTATACCTCTCCTTCCTTCTTATACCTCTCCTTCCTTCTTATCCCTCCTTCCTTCTTATACCCCTCCTTCCTTCTTATACCTCTTCCTTCTCTATACCCCCTTCCTCTTATACCCCTCCTTCCTTCTTATACCCTCCTTCCTTCTTATACCTCTCCTTCCTTCTTATACCCCTCCTTCCTTCTTATACCTCTCCTTCCTTCTTATACCTCTCCATCCTTCTTATACCCCTCCTTCCTTCTTATACCCCTCCTTCCTTCTTATACCTCCTCCTTCCTTCTTATACCTCTCCTTCCTTCTTATACCCTCCTTCCTTCTTATACCTCTCCTTCCTTCTTATACCTCTCCTCCTTCTTATACCTCCTCCTTCCTTCTTATACCCTCCTTCCTTCTTATACCCTCCTTCCTTCTTATACCCTCCTTCCTTCTTATACCCCTCCTTCCTTCTTATACCTCTCCTTCCTTCTTATACCTCCTCCTTCCTTCTTATACCCTCCTTCCTTCTTATACCCTCCTTCCTTCTTATACCCCTCCTTCCTTCTTATACCTCCTCCTTCCTTCTTATACCCTCCTTCCTTCTTATACCCTCCTTCCTTCTTATACCCTCCTTCTTCTTATACCCCTCCTTCCTTCTTATACCTCTCCTTCCTTCTTATACCTCTCCTTCCTTCTTATACCCCTCCTTCCTTCTTATACCCTCCTTCCTTCTTATACCACTCCTTCCTTCTTATACCCCTCCTTCCTTCTTATACCTCTCCTTCCTTCTTATACCCCTCCTTCCTTCTTATACCTCTCCTTCCTTCTTATACCACTCCTTCCTTCTTATACCTCTCCTTCCTTCTTATACCCCTCCTTCCTTCTTATACCACTCCTTCCTTCTTATACCCCTCCTTCCTTCTTATACCTCTCCTTCCTTCTTATACCCTCCTTCCTTCTTATACCTCTCCTTCCTTCTTATACCCCTCCTTCCTTCTTATACCCCTCCTTCCTTCTTATACCCTCCTTCCTTCTTATACCCCTCCTTCCTTCTTATACCCCTCCTTCCTTCTTATACCCCTCCTTCCTTCTTATACCTCTCCTTCCTTCTTATACCCCTCCTTCCTTCTTATACCCCTCCTTCCTTCTTATACCCCTCCTTCTGGTTAAAACATCTAAATATTTATATGTTCTTTGTTCCAAGTCTCTGAACAATTTCTAATTTACTAATAAATTCTATAAGTGTTGTGAACGTGTCTATTTTGTTTACATGTTTCTATAAGTGACATGAACGTTTCTATTTTGTTTATTTATTTCAATCAATGATCTAAACCTTTCTATAATAGATGTTTATATTTTCTAGCATACTTTCAACGTTCTGCCATAACGTGTTGATGTTGCAGCTAATTCTGCAACCTAGCGCATTGATATGCATGTCATTGACATCATTCTGACGCATTTCAACGTTCTGCAGTAACATTGATGATGCCTTGCATGCATTCTGAACCTGATGCGCATTGATGATGCATTCATGACACATTCATGACGCATTCATGACGTCTTCTGAAGTAACTTGATCATGCTTCTTGCAGTGCCACGATAATGACTCGTACAGTGCCACAACAGTGTCTGATGCAGTGCCATGATAATTCCTCCTGCAGTGCCACAACAATGTCTGATGCAGTGTCATGATAATGCCTCCTGCAGTGCCACAACAATGTCTGATGCAGTGCCATGATAATGCCTCCTACAGTGCCACAAAAGTGTCTGATGCAGTGCCATGATAATGCCTCTTGCAGTGCCACAACAATGTCTGATGCAGTGCCATGATAATGCCTCTTCAGTACCATAAAATACCTCCTGCAGCACCAATCTGACAAATTCTGCAGTGGTGTACTCTTCTGAGGGATATACCTGGTGTACTTTTCTGAGGGATATACCTGGTGTACTCTTCTGATGGATATACCTGGTGTACTTTTCTGAGGGATATACCTGGTGTACTCTTCTGAGAGATATACCTGGTGTACTCTTCTGAGGGATATATCTGGTGTACTCTTCTGAGGGATATATCTGGTGTACTCTTCTGAGGGATATATCTGGTGTACTCTTCTGAGGGATATACTTGGTGTACTCTTCTGAGGGATATACCTGGTGTACTTTTCTGAGGGATATACCTGGTGTACTCTTCTGAGAGATATACCTGGTGTACTCTTCTGATGGATATACCTGGTGTACTTTTCTGAGGGATATACCTGGTGTACTCTTCTGAGAGATATACCTGGTGTACTCTTCTGAGGGATATACCTGGTGTACTCTTCTGAGGATATACCTGGTGTACTCTTCTGAGGGATATACCTGGTGTACTCTTCTGAGGATATACCTGGTGTACTCTTCTGAGGGATATACCTGGTGTACTCTTCTGAGGATATACCTGGTGTACTCTTCTGAGGGATATACCTGGTGTACTCTTCTGAGGGATATACCTGGTGTACTTTTCTGAGAGATATACCTGGTGTACTCTTCTGAGGGATACTGTACTTGGGATATACCTGTGTCTGAGGGATATACCTGGTGTACTTTCTGAGGATATACCTGGTGTACTCTTCTGAGGGATATACCTGGTGTACTTTTCTGAGAGATATACCTGGTGTACTTTTCTGAGGGATATACCTGGTGTACTCTTCTGAGGGATATACCTGGTGTACTCTTCTGAGGGATATACCTGGTGTACTCTTCTGAGGGATATACCTGGTGTACTCTTCTGAGGGATATACCTGGTGTACTCTTCTGAGGGATATACCTGGTGTATTCTTCTGAAGGATATACCTGGTGTACTCTTCTGAGGGATATACCTGGTGTACTCTTCTGAGGGATATACCTGGTGTACTCTTCTGAGGATATACCTGGTGTACTCTTCTGAAGGATATACCCTGATGTACTCTTCTGAGGGATATACTTGGTGTACTCTTCTGAGGGATATACCTGATGTACTCTTCTGAGGGATATACTTGGTGTACTCTTCTGAGGGATATACTTGGTGTACTCTTCTGAGGGATATACTTGGTGTACTCTTCTGAGGGATATACTTGGTGTACTCTTCTGAGGGATATACTTGGTGTACTCTTCTGAGGGATATACTTGGTGTACTCTTCTGAGGGATATACCTGGTGTACTCTTCTGAGGGATATACTTGGTGTACTCTTCTGAGGGATATACTTGGTGTACTCTTCTGAGGGATATACCTGGTGTACTCTTCTGAGGATATACCTGGTGTACTCTTCTGAGGGATATACTTGGTGTACTCTTCTGAGGGATATACTTGGTGTACTCTTCTGAGGGATATACCTGTGTACTCTTCTGAGGGATATACCTGGTGTACTCTTCTGAGGGATATACTGGTGTACTCTTCTGAGGGATATACTTGGTGTACTCTTCTGAGGGATATACTTGGTGTACTCTGCTGAGGGATATACCTGGTGTACTCTTCTGAGGGATATACCTGATGTACTCTTCTGAGGGATATACCTGGTGTACTCTTCTGAGGGATATACTTGGTGTACTCTTCTGAGGGATATACCTGGTGTACTCTTCTGAGGGATATACCTGGTGTACTCTTCTGAGGGATATACTTGGTGTACTCTTCTGAGGGATATACTTGGTGTACTCTTCTGAGGGATATACCTGGTGTACTCTTCTGAGGGATATACCTGATGTACTCTTCTGAGGGATATACCTGGTGTACTCTTCTGAGGGATATACCTGGTGTACTCTTCTGAGGGATATACTTGGTGTACTCTTCTGAGGGATATACTTGGTGTACTCTTCTGAGGGATATACTTGGTGTACTCTTCTGAGGGATATATCTGGTGTACTCTTCTGAGGGATATACTTGGTGTACTCTTCTGAGGGATATACTTGGTGTACTCTTCTGAGGGATATACCTGGTGTACTCTTCTGAGGGATATACTTGGTGTACTCTTCTGAGGGATATACTTGGTGTACTCTTCTGAGGGATATACTTGGTGTACTCTTCTGAGGGATATATCTGGTGTACTCTTCTGAGGGATATACCTGATGTACTCTTCTGAGGGATATACCTGGTGTACTCTTCTGAGGGATATACCTGATGTACTCTTCTGAGGGATATACCTGAGATTGTATTCTTCTGAGGATATACCTGATGTACTCTTCTGAGGGATATACCTGGTGTACTCTTCTGAGGGATATACCTGGTGTACTCTTCTGAGGGATATACCTGATGTACTCTTCTGAGGGATATACCTGGTATACTCTTCTGAGGGATATACCTGGTGTACTCTTCTGAGGGATATACTTGGTGTACTCTTCTGAGGGATATACCTGATGTACTCTTCTGAGGGATATACCTGGTGTACTCTTCTGAGAGATATACCTGGTGTACTCTTCTGAGGGATATACCTGGTGTACTCTTCTGAGGGATATACCTGGTGTACTCTTCTGAGGGATATACCTGGTGTACTCTTCTGAGGGATATACCTGGTGTACTCTTCTGAGGGATATACCTGGTGTACTCTTCTGAGGGATATACCTGGTGTACTCTTCTGAGGGATATACTTCTTATTCTCTACTGAGGAATATACGTTTGGCCTCTCCCCCTCCCTCTTCCCTCTCCCCTACCTTCTTCTATTCTCCACTTTCCACTCCCCACACTTTTCGTTCGCTCCTCCCCTCCCGCCAATTCCGTCACTTCTCCCCGTCTACTCTCTTCCTCTTTTCTTCCCCCTTCCATCTCCCGTTCCTTCCCTTATCTTCCCATCCTCTCTCTCTTTCCCTCTTTCCCCCTCCCCTTCCTTTCTTCCCTTCACTGCCCTTCCCCTGCTGGTGTGTGCCACACTTGCCTCGTTCACTCAGTGCAACACAGATATTAATGTTATGCGTCAGACCTGTGTGTGTACTCACCTAGTAGTGGTTGCAGGGGTCGAGTCACAGCTCCTGGCCCCGCCTCTTCACTGGCCGTTACTGGGTCACTCTCCATGCGCCATGAGCTTTATCATACCTCTTCTTAAAGCTAAGTATGGAACCTGCCTCCACTACATCGCTTCCCAAACTATTCCACTTCCTGACAACTCTGTGGCTGAAGAAATACTTCCTAACATCTCTGTGATTCATCTGAGTCTTCAACTTCCAACTGTGACCCCTTGTTGCTGTGTCCCATCTCTGGAACATTCTGTCTTTGTCCACCTTGTCAATTCCTCTCAGTATCTTATATGTCGTTATCATGTCCCCCCTATCTCTCCTGTCCTGTATGTGTGTGTGTGTGTGTGTGTGTGTGTGTGTGTGTTTTGTGTGTGTGTGTGTGTACTCACCTAATTGTGGTTGCAGGGGTCGAGACTCAGCTCCTGCCCCCGCCTCTTCACTGACCGCTACTAGGTCCTTTCTCTCCCTGCTCCATGAGCTTTATCATACCTCATCTTAAAGCTATGTATGGTTCCTGCCTCCACTACATCACTTGCTAGACTATTCCACTTCCTAACAACTCTATGACTGAAGAAATGCTTCATAACATCTTTTTGACTTGTCTGAGTCTTCAACTTCCAATTGTGACCCCTTGTTTCTGTGTCCCCTCTCTGGAACATCCTGTCTCTGTCCACCTTATCTATTCCACGCAGTATTTTGTATGTCGTTATCCTGTCTCCCCTAACTTGTGTGTGTAGCAAACATCAGGTACCAGTAACAAACATCAGGTACCAGTAACAATCACCAGGTACCAGTAACAAACATCAAGTATCAGAAACAATCATCAGGTACCAGTAACAAACATCAAGTATCAGTAACAATCATCAGGTACCAGTAACAAACATCAGGTACCAGTAACATACATCAGGTACCAGTAACAATTATCAGATACCAGTAATAAACATTAGGTACCGGTAACAATCATCAGGTACCGGTAACAAACATCAAGTACCAATAACAATCATCAGGTACCAGTAGCAAACATCAGGTAACAGTAACATTCATCAGGTACCAGTAACAAACATCAGATACCAGTAACAATCATCAGGTACCAGTAACAAACATCAAGTACCAGTAACATTCATCAGGTACCAGTAACAAACATCAGGTACCAGTAATATACATCAGGTACGAGTAACAAACATCAGGTACCAATAACAAACATCAGGTACCAGTAACATACATCAGGTACCAGTAACAAACATCAGGTACCAGTAACATACATCAGGTACCAGTAACAATCATCAGGTACCAGTAACATACATCTGGTACCAGTAACAAACATCAGGAACCTGTAACAAACATCAGGTACCGGTAACAATCATCAGGTACCAGTAACAAACATCAGGTACCAGTAACAAACATCAAATACCAGTAACAAACATCAGGTACCAGTAACAATCTTCAGGTACCAGTAACAATCATCAGATACCAGTAACAAACATCAGGTACCCGTAACATACATCAGGTACTAGTAACAAACATCAGGTACCAGAAACAAACATCAAGTACCAGTCACAAACATCAGGTACAAGAAACATACATCAGGTACCAGCAACATACATCAGGTACCAGTAATAAACATCAGGTACCTGTAACAATCATCAGGTACCATTAACAATCATTAGGTACCATTAACAATCATTAGGTACCAGTAACAAGCATCAGGTACCAGGATATTTCTTGGAGAAGCAACTTGATAATCTATATCTAGGAAGATGTTACAATATTCTCGGTGTTGTTCCAAGGTAACTACCTCTTGGTCAGCTGATCCTTAATGAGGGTCATTACCTTACGACTCTTGCCTCGTCCCACGCGGGAAAATGAGCTTAATATCCGCTCTGATTATAGTTATTTACATGCATATTACGTGATTTTTTACTTAAATTTGGAGTAATGGGGAAGGACTGGATGTTTCTCTTGGCCTCCCCATCATCTCCTATTCCCCACTTCCTCCGCTCTGGTAGAATGAGGACATATAGACTGGAACACAGTATAGTCTAAGCTTTCGTCATTTTTACAGAGAGAAATGTGAGAGACTTGGGAGTAATGATGTTAGATCATTTCACGTTCATAGAGGACTCTAAAGAAAAAAAAAGGAAATTAATTCACCATCATTTATTGAACCACTGTCTTGCCAGAAGCGTATTGACATTGCAGCTCAGACGTTTCTCCCCACCCATACTTCAGAGTGTAGGACTGTACTGCCTATCTACAGGACTCAAGCTCGATTAACCAGTTTCCCTGAATCCCTTCATAAATATTACCTTGTTCACACTCCAACAGCACGTCAAGTCCTACAAACCATTTGTCTCCATCTGCTCCTATCTAACACGCTCACGCACGCTTGCTGGAAGACCAAGCCCCTCGCACACAAAACCTCCTTTACCCCCTCCCTCCAACCTTTCCTAGGCCGACCCCTACCACGTCTACCCTCCACTCTGCATTATATTCACACAACACATTGCCCTCAGACATGGCATATCCACTGCCTCCAGCCTTCTCCTTGTTGCAACACTCACCACCCATGCTTCACACCAATATAAGAGCATTGGTATAACTATACTCTCAAAAATTCCCCTCTTTGCTTCCATGGATAAAGTTCTCTGTCTCCACAAACTCCTCAGTGTACCACTCACCTTTTTTCCCGCGTAAATTCTATGATTCACCTCATCCTTCATAGACACATCCGCTGACACATCCACTCCCAAATATCTGAACACATTCACCTCCTCCATACTCTCTCCCTCCAATCTGATATCCAGTCTTTCATTACCTAAATTTTTTATCCTCATCACTTTACTCTTTCCTATATTCACTTTCTATTTCCTTCTTTTACATACCCTACGAAACTCATCCACCAACCTCTGCAGAATCCCCCAAAAGCACAGTGTCATCAGCAAAGAGCAACTGTGACAACTCCCACTTTGTATTAGATTCTTTATATTTTAACCCCACACCTCTTGCCAACACCCGGGCATTCACTTCTCTCTCTCTCTCTCTCTCTCTCTCTCTCTATATATATATATATATATATATATATATATATATATATATATATATATGTCGTGCCGATTAGGTAAAACTGGTCAATTAGCAAGAACTCATTTAAAATTAAGTCCTTTCTAAAAATTTCTCTTATACGTTTAAAGATATATTTTTTTCATTTATGTTAATGTAAAAATTTATAACTTTGTACCAAGAGAAACTTTGAAAACCTACCTAACCTTATTACAACAAGCGCAATTAAATTTAGAATAACCCAACTAAATATATTTTAGATACGTTAACATTAATTTAATAATAAACAAACACAATGAAATATATTTTTTTCGTTATGTTCAGAATGATTTTTGCGAAATTATTGCATACACAAATTTTCGCTTGTCTTATATGGCAAGAAGAGCGTTGCTATTTAAGCCAAAATCGCAAGTATTACCTAATTGGCATATATATATATATATATATATATATATATATATATATATATATATATATATATATATATATATATATATATATATATATATATATATATATATATTATTAACGTTTCTGAGCTGTGATTATGTACAATAATGTTTTGTTTAAGTTGTCTTGGTCACTTTGTGTTTATTAATTTCTGTGAAGACGCGACGTTACCTGTTGAAACTTACTCCATCATGTGTTGTGTTGTGCATGACTACCTCCACAACCCCACCCTCCAGCCCCAACCCCCACCCTCTGTCTCAACCCCACACTACCTCCGCCGTCCTCACACCCTGAGCCCCACACCCTGAGCCCCACACCCTGAGCCCCACACCCTGAGCCCCACACCCTGAGCCCCACACCCTGAGCCCCACACCCTGCATGACAGAACACACTGCTGAGTTTCCTCTTCTACGTTGTTTCTTGTGATTTATGACTGTGACTGAGTACACTGTGAGTTCTCCCCTCATCCACCCCTACCATCATCTTCCTTCCCCTCACCTTAAACACATCTCCCTGGATGAATGTTAATAAATTCACTCCTATCACATGATGTATCACATGATCTATCACATGATGTATCACATGATCTATCACATGATGTATCACATGATCTATCACATGATGTATCACATGATCTATCACATGATGTATCACATGATCTATCACATGATGTATCACATGATCTATCACATGATGTATCACATGATCTATTACATGATGTATCACATGATCTATCACATGATGTATCACATGATCTATCACATGATGTATCACATGATCTATCACATGATGTATCACATGATCTATCACATGATGTATCACAAGATCTATCACATGATGTATCACATGATCTATCACATGATGTATCACATGATCTATCACATGATGTATCACATGATCTATCACATGATGTATCACATGATCTATCACATGATGTATCACATGATCTATCCCATGATGTATAGGATCAGAGGTGCAAAATATAATGATTAATAATTGTCCCAGTGTAAGACAAGCCGAGGAAAAATTCTTAGGTGTGTACCTTGACTGCAACTTGAAGTTCAGTGTTCACACCTAGCACATAGCTGAGGTGTTTAGCTCAGTTGTCATCCTGTGTCATTTCTAAGATGTCTTACTGTGCAAATATCGCGAACGAGCGATACAAGATGTCACTTCCCCGGTGGTTGTTTTGCATGTCTTGATGTGTATTTCAAACAGCATTACTTACACTGTACTTCTCTCTAATCTACACTTAACTATGGTACTTGTGCCTAGGGATCTACTTCATCAAATCACTTAAAATCTATAATAACGCAACAAAAAGCGGGTGTAAGAGCGATCATCCAGTCTAGTGCCAGTCAACCAGTCTAGTGCCAGTCATACAGTCTAGTGCCAGTCATCCAGTCTAGTGCCAGTCAACCAGTCTAGTAACAGTCAACCAGTCTAGTGCCAGTCATCCAGTCTAGTGCCAGTCATCCAGTCTAGTGCCAGTCATCCAGTCTAGTGCTAGTCATCCAGTCTAGTGCCAGTCAACCAGTCTAGTGCCAGTCAACCAGTCTAGTGCCAGTCATCCAGTCTAGTGCCAGTCATCCAGTCTAGTGCCAGTCAACCAGTCTAGTGCCAGTCAACCAGTCTAGTGCCAGTCAACTAGTCTAGTGCCAGTCAACACGCTCCTCCACTCTTCAAAAGTTTAAATCTACTCGGTATTCATGATATTCACTCATACTACTGTATATGCTATATTTTTTCAACATACTGGTCGTCTTCCACCGAGCTAGGGTGGCCCCAAAAAGAGGAAACACTTTCACCATCACTCACTCCATCATTGTCTTGCCAGAGGTGTGCCGATACTAGAGTTGAAAACTGAAAATATTCCCATCCCTCCAGAGTACAACCACTGTGCTCCCCACCTCCAGGACTCAAGTCCTGCTAACCGGCAACAGAACTCACAGGTGTAAGACCTGACACAAAAATCTCTTTAATATCTCGCGTGTCCCACTCAACCTCAGTAAAAACTCAATGCGCATAAAAGGCCCTAAAAGGCCCTGCCTGAACATTCTATAGGTTCCCTACCTGCCAGTCGCTTCACAGCTGTTCTTTAATATGATCTCGAGAACAATAGTCTATGTCAAACAAAACCTGAATCTTGCTGTTTCCCTCCAGTTGTGTTCATGTTCATCATGTTCTCCCAACAACTGTCATCATATAACATTAGAAGCATATATTATCTCATCATATTTGTATTATAATTTAAGTAATTAGTTCCACTCATCTTTCTCTGTGTTCTCCAATATATTTATATCCTTTGTGTAGTATGGAGACCAACCTGAGCACCACAATCTAAGTGACGTCTTACTAGTGACGTCTTACTAGTGACGTCTTACTAGTGACGTCTTACTAGTGACGTCTTACTAGTGACGTCTTACTAGTGACGTCTTACTAGTGACGTCTTACTAGTGACGTCTTACTAGTGACGTCTTACTAGTGACGTCTTACTAGTGACGTCTTATTAGTGACGTCTTACTAGTGACGTCTTACTAGTGACGTCTTACTAGTGACGTCTTACTAGTGACGTCTTACTAGTGACGTCTTACTAGTGACGTCTTATTAGTGACGTCTTACTAGTGACGTCTTACTAGTGACGTCTTAATAGTGACGTCTTAATAATGACGTCTTACTAGTGACGTCTTACTAGTGACGTCTTAATAATGACGTCTTAATAGTGACGTCTTACTAGTGACGTCTTACTAGTGACGTCTTAATAATGAC
>WNWK01013424.1:0-55385 GCA_009830355.1 Cherax destructor
ACTCTCTTTTGTCCCCTTTGCCTTTATACAAAGGAACAATACACGCTCTCTGCCAATCCCTAGGTACCTTACCCTCTTCCATACATTTATTAAATAATAGCACCAACCACTCCAAAACTATATCCCCACCTGCTTTTAACATTTCTATCTTTATCCCATCAATCCCAGCTGCCTTACCCCCTTTCATTCTACCCACTGCCTCACGAACTTCCCCTACACCCACAACTGGCTCTTCCACACTCCTACAAGATGTTATTCCTCCTTGCCCTACACACGAAATCACAGCTTCCCTGTCTTCATCAACATTTAACAAATCCTCAAAATATTCTCTCCATCTTCCCGATACCTCTAACTCTCCATTTAATAACTCTCCTCTCCTATTTTTAACTGTCAAATCCATTTGTTCTCTAGGCTTCCTCAACTTATTAATCTCATTCCAAAACTTTTTCTTATTTTCAACAAAATTTGCTGATAACATCTCACCCACTCTCTCATCTGCTCTCTTTTTACATTGCTTCACCACTCTTTTAACCTCTCTTTTTCTCTCCATATACTCTTCCCTCCTTCCATCACTTCTACTTTGTAAAAACCTCTCATATGCTAACTTTTTCTCCCTTACTACTCTCTTTACATCATCATTCCACCAATCGCTCCTCTTCCCTCCCGCACCCACTCGCCTGTAACCACAAACTTCTGCTGAACACTCTAACACTACATTTTTAAATCTACCCCATACATTTTCGACCCCATTGCCTACACTCTCACTAGCCCATCTATCCTCCAATAGTTGTTTATATCTTACCCTAACTGCCTCCTCTTTTAGTTTATAAACCTTCACCTCTCTTTACTTACTGATTCTATTTTCCTTGTATCCCATCTACCTTTTACTCCCACTGTAGCTATAACTAAAAAGTGATCTGATATATCTGTAGCCCCTCTATAAACATGTACATCCTGAAGTCTACTCAACAGTCTTTTATCTACCAATACATAGTCCAACAAACTTCTGTCATTACGCCCTACATCATATCTTGTATACTTATTTATCCTCTTTTTCTTAAAATATGTATTACCTATAACTAAACCCCTTTCTATACAAAGTTCAATCAAAGGGCTCCCATTATCATTTACACCTGGCACCCCAAACTTACCTACTACACCCTCTCTGCATGTTTCTCCCACTTTAGCATTTAGGTCCCCTACCACAATTACTCTCTCATTTGGTTCAAAAGTTCCTATACATTCGCTTAACATCTCCCAAAATCTCTCTCTCTCCTCTACACTCCTCTCTTCTCCAGGTGCATACACGCTTATTATGACCCACTTTTCGCATCCGACCCTTATTTTAATCCACATAATCCTTGAATTTACACATTTATATTCCCTCTTTTCCTTCCATAACTGATCCTTCAACATTATTGCTACCCCTTCCTTAGCTCTAACTCTCTCAGATACTCCTGACTTAATCCCATTTATTTCTCCCCACTGAAACTCGCCTACCCCCTTCAGTGCTTTTGTAAGTGTATTTTTGGGGGTCTGAAATGGACTAATCTAATTTACATTATTCCTTACGGGAATAAATTTGTTCGGTAACAGCACTTGAACAGCTTTCTGGAACAAAGAATGTTCGATTTCCGGGGGTCCACTGTATATTAAACATTATTGTTAATTAAATGCATTTAATGTGTACCACATTGTTTAGCAAGCAATAAACAGAAAGTTTTAGGGACAAGCATTTTGTGATTCAAACCAATTTAAATTCATTTAATGGTTTTTGATGGGATTATGTTAATCACTCAGCAATGCCCCACCTACTTCTACTTCATGCTATTTGGAAACAAGAGCTTCAAATGTACAGCTAAATATATTGATAAATGGTTCACCCATTTCAAGACACACAGAGGGCAAATTTCTAAGTCTCCACCTTGACTGTAGTCTCAAATTCCAGACCCACATACAGCAAATATCCAAGAATGTCCAAAACAGTAGGCATCCTTTCAAAGATACGGTACTACATGTACCTCAAACAGCTCTTCTTGCTCTTTACCACTCTCTCATTTACCCTTACCTCACCTATGGTATTTGAGCATGGGGCTTAACCACAGTAGATCACCTTAAACCCTTAATAACCCAGCAAAAAGCTGCAGTACAATTGATTACCAACTCCTGCACTAGACAGCACACTCCACTGCTTTTCAAGAGCTTTAACTTGCTTAATATACAAAACATCCACACTTATTATTGTGCCTACTACACACACACAACATTATACTCAAATATTAACCCTCCTCTCAAACTTCTCCTTGATAAATACAACAGAACACACAGGCATAATACAAGGCACAAATCACTCTTCGATATCCCTCATGTTCATCTCTCCCTGTGCAAAAATGCTATGCACATAAAGGGCCCGAAGATCTGGAATTCATTGCCAGAACAATCTAAAGGAGCCCCTGCCTGCAAATCCATTTAAGGCCCTACTTAGAAATCACCTCATCACCCAAAATTAACCAGACAAACACTTTACTTAATACCTACCAGTTACTCAACAGTTACTCAAAAAAGCTCCTAAATAATTTAAGACTGCTCAACTATTTGATCATTTACTTCAAACTTAAAATTGTTTCAATTTCATTATTGTATATTGTGCTTGATGATTGCTCAACCATTACATCAAACTTATAAGTGTTTCAATTTCATTGTTTTAAATTGTGCTAAATTGTAATACTTCATATTGTAAATTGTGCTTGATGATTGCTAAACTATTTAATCATTACTTCAAACTTAAAATTCTTTCAACTTCATTGTTTTAAATTGTGTTAAATTGTAATACTGTATTTTTTTATTAACTATATCAAAACTGTAAATACATACAGTGGACCCCCGGTGTTCGTAATTAATTCGTTCCAGAATGCTGTTCAAGTGCCATTACCAAACGAATTTATTCCTAGAAGGAATAATGTAAATTAGATTAGTCCTTTTAGACCCCCAAAAATACACTTACAAAAGCACTTACAAAAATACACTTACATAATTGTTCGAGTTTGGAGCAGTACGAACACCGGGGATCCACTGTATTCTCTACTGAACTTACTAAAGCCATATAGCGTGAACTAATAGAATATTCAATTTTCTTCTATTCACTGTAACTCACCTAATGACCATATGTAAAATTTACAGCACTGTTATTGCCTTATTAATCTTAAGTTAGTCTTAAGTTTGCCCGAAATACTCTGCATATAAAGGGGCTTTTGGCATGTATACCCAATTGTTACACTCTTTTGTACAAACATGTATCATGCTAAAATGAACTTGTCATTGTCATTGTCACTTAACATGGGATTTCAGGCACACAACCCCATAGTTCAATGAAACTTCCCTGTACTCAAGATACTAACTCGAGGTAAAAGCACACTTCACCTTTTATATGTGCATGGGTATGTTCTTTTTTTAATTACATTTTTTTTAAGAGTCATGCACATAAATTTGGGAAACATCTAAGGTGGAGAAGCCAAATTTATTCTTACAGTTTCAGTCTTTCCTGAAAATTTATGGATAAATTTCGATTTCTTAGTAAATTGAAACAAAACAGGAACAACTTTTTAATATTGTGCATCAATTTGGTATCAGTGGAAAACAATCAGCTCATCTGTGCGGTGTTGTGGAGCCTGGGAGGATAGCGGAGGGGAAGCTGAAGAGTTCAACACCACACGTGCAGCCATGAGGGATCATGCATCACACCCATCAGATGCATCTATTGCACTCACCGTCCATCAACCATTGTATCCCCCAGGCCGCATCCTCCATGTTGTCAGACATCATCCTGATAAGAGACAGTAAGTTTATTCCAATATCTTGTTTTGGTTAGAGGCAGTTTTAATCTTAATTATTTTTTTTCCTTGGCATTTCATAAATTGACATCTTTTCTTCAGGGATATGTTTAAAAACTGTCTGTGATTATTAAGTACAATACAGTTGAATCCCTAAATCCTACAAACAGGGTTTGATTTTCTCAGATTTTTTTTTTTTTACTGCTGAGCGACTTGTTTATTTTTCAATTCCCATTATTTTAGGGCTTTGTGCATGACCAATGAATTAAAAACTAACTGTATACAATATTAAAAAACAAATATTATTATGTGAACCTGATTTTGTATTATATTCATAAATTCTAGATTAGTGGGTCCTCTAGGATAATAACCCACTCAAATTTAGGGGTTTGACTACACTAGAGATTTTATATCTCTATATATTCTATTCTTAATGCAGTAGATGCATTCCATGAATATAAGGCAGCTTTATTAATTTCAGTTATGTCATCAGTGCGTAAATCTTCATTATACAAATCTTCATCACATTATTTGAGCTGTACCGATCACATAAGGAATTACTGGTAAAAATGGGACATCACATAAAAGCAGATTCACATAAAGTGAAAGATTACAACATACCTTGATGTGCATACGACCAGAAAATCCTAATGTTATGAGGCAGCTTTTAATGGGGGCTGTTAAACCCTTAGGGGGCCAGTGGGACATTGATACTTTGTTCATTTTATACATGTAAAGAGTGCTTACATTCATTTTACAGACATTGCTCAAGAATCATAGATAACTTTGCTGAAATAAAGCCTAGATGAAAGAGGCTGTTGTAGTTTGTTCATACAATATTCATATTGCTTCGTATACTTTTGAAATATAAAGTAAGTAAACAACACATGTGTTTTTATGTTTTGCTTTTTAAAACAAAGTAACATACAGTGGACCCCCGAGTTTCGGTCACCTTGGAAATCGAACAATTATGTAAGTGTAATATTGTAAGTGCTTTTGTAAGTGTATTTTTGGGGGTCTGAAATGGACTAACCTACTTGACATTATTCCTTAACCCTTTCAGGGTTTTTGACGTACTAGTACGGCTTACGCGCCAGGGCGTTTGACGTACTAGTACGCATAAATTCTAGCGGCTTCAAATCGAGCGGGAAATCGCTGGTAGGCCTACATGTAAGAGAATGGGTCTGCGTGGTCAGTGTGCGCAGTAGGAAAAAAATCGGGGAGCCAGTGGTGCATTGTGGGAACACCATTTCAGTCCGCCTTGTCCACCATAAATCGCAGCAAGAAACACCTTACTCCTCGGCGAATTGGGACATTATTATTCCCCAGTGACAGTTCTAACAGTGATGGGGATGTCAGTGAAGGTGACTTTCAAGGTTTTGACGCGGTTGTGCCTGAAAATAATGACGATAATACCGGTAATAGTGAAGAAAACCCAGACGACCCACAACCTTCCACCTCTGGTGCTGTGCCGTCTTGTTCACGTTCAATTGTACCAGAACGAAGGAGGAAATTGTTATTTACTCATACCCAGGACTCAGATGTGAGCAATGGTGATGATAGTGATAGTGATTTTGAACTCCAAGCTCTTCAAAACAGTTCCAGTAGCGAGAGTGAAGTGGAATATTCACCAGTGAAGCATCAGTATATACGACGGTATATGCGCTCTGGTAGTGTGCCATATGCTCTTCCAAGGGTTAGGAGTACATCTAGGAGTACATCCCATGGGGGTACAACAGGCACAGAGAGTGAAAACGAAGATGATAGTGCTGCAATTGGTATGAGAAATGTGCATGCATCTGGTGGTGGTAGTGGTGGTGCCAGGCGGGAGGCACCAGCAGTGGACCATGCTGCCACCCACGCCGCTGACTCAGCTCAGCTACAACAAAGGCCACCCTCACCCACCCACCCACCACACCAACCTGCACAACCACAACCTCCACAACCACCTGTCAATATCCAGTACCCACCAGCAGACCGCCAATGGGATTGGCAGGGAGCTCAGAATTTTATTCCCAATCCCCATCAGTTTGATGAAAGCCAAAGTGGAATACGCCCATCTTGTCCACTTGGGAACAATGCCACTGAACTGGAATGCTTTGAATTATTCTTTGATGAACCCCTGATGGATATTATTGTCAGGGAAAGCAACAGATACTTTGATTACACCATGGCAAACACAATACTTTCACCAGGATCACGTCTACACCAGTGGAAAGAAACAACTGTGGCTGAGATGTATCTTTTCTTTGCCACAATAATGCTTATGCCGCATGTTTATAAGCACAGTGTCAAATCATACTGGTCGACAGACCGCCTGATTTCAACCCCAGGTTTCAGTGATATTATACCAGTGAATCGATTTGTGCTTCTGTTACGCATGTTACATTTATCAGACAAAACCAGGCCTGACAGAAACGACAGGTTATATAAGATTAGGAATGTGTTTGTGTACCTGAAACAGAAATTCAATATGTATTTTTATCCCTTCAGGAAGCTTGTTATTGATGAGTCTTTGATTTTGTTCAAAGATAGACTGTCGTTCAAGCAGTATATACCAAGCAAGAGGAAACGCTTTGGTATAAAGTTGTTTGTACTTTGTGATTGCTACAGTGGTCTTGTATTGGATATTATTGTGTACACTGGAGGTAATACATTGCAAGATACCAGGAAGTTATTGGGTATCTCTGGTGATGTGGTTAGAACAATGATGGAACCATATCTTGGTAAGGGGCATATATTATATACTGATAACTGGTACACAAGCCCTTTACTCAGTGATTTTTTGCGAGTGAACATGACAGATGTGTGTGGTACAGTGCGTGCAAATCGTAAGCATATGCCTAGGTTTGATGCAGGCACTCGTAGAGGTGAGGTGCAGGCATTTTCTGCCAATGACATCATGGCATTTCGGTGGCAAGACAAACGAGATGTCACTCTGTTGTCATCAGTTCACCCTAATGAAATGGCAGACACTGGCAGGGTGAATAGAGAGACCGATGAACCCATTCTAAAACCTGCAGCTGTGATGGACTACACTCTCAATATGCGTTCAGTGGACAAATGTGACATGCAGATTGGGTTTGCTGATTGCGTTCGTAAGAGTTATAAGTGGTACATAAAACTCTTTTTCCATATTCTGGACATTTCAATGCTCAATGCTTATAATATGTATAAGCTGAAGACCAGAAACAAACCACCATATGGTGAATTTTGTTTGTCTGTGGTCAGACAAATAATATTCAATTACCAAGTAATAGCACCTGCAATAGAACACCGCCCACGAAATTATGAACAAATACCCTCTCGTCTGAGGCCTGGTGATCACTACCTAATGAAACTGCCTGCTACTGCTTGCAAGACAAAGGCTCAGAAGAGGTGCCATGTCTGTGCACATACAAAAAAACGTCCTCAACAACGCAGAGACACTCGTTTTATGTGTGAGGAGTGTAAAGTACCATTGTGCATGACACCATGTTTCAAAGAGTTCCACAAGCTCCACAACTTCTAGGAACATGTCCAGTGACTGTATATATGTATATATATGATAGAAAAATAGTAATAAACAATCTTTGACATTGTTACTTTTTGTAAACATGTTTTGTAAACAATGTAATGAAAACAAAGTTTGTGTAGTTATTGTGAGGTAAATAACGAGTGAATATTTGAAAAACAGCACTTATATTGGTCTCGCAGACCATAAAAGTTATTTGAAAAAGAAAAAAGAAAAAAAGAAAAAAAAACAACTCAAAAAAATAAAAAAAAAAATTACCGGCCGACCGGCAGTCACCGATGTTGCCGTACATGCCTCATTTTCTCTCAACTTCAATCATCTATATCTCGGTAAGTATTGATCGCAGAAATGTTTTTTTAAGCCTATTAGATTTAGAAAAAAAAAAACTATAATTTCAGAAGAAAATTTTTTTTTTTGTTTTTTTTTTTTAAATTTCTCGACCCTGAGAGAGAGTTAAGAATTGAAGCCTCGACCCTGAAAGAGTTAAAGGAGTAAATTCGTTCGGTAATGGCACTTGAGCAGCCTTCTGGAATGAATTATGACCGAAACTCGGGGGTCCACTGTACATTATATTTGCGTGCTTTTCGACACTGAGTAGGGTAACATGTTTGAAGGAATTCAGAGAAACCAGTTAGCCAGACTTGAATCCTGGAGGTATGAAGTACAATGCCTTCACTCTGAACGAAGGGTGGGGATGTTTAAGTTTGGAGAGTCATCTGAACTGTGATGACAGCATTCTTCTGGCAAGACAGTGATTGAATGAGTGACAGTGAAAGTGTTTCTATTTTTTTGGGATCACCCTACCTTGGTGGGAGACAGCCAGTGTGTTAAAAAAATATTGTAAAACTGATTTTTATTACAGTTTGATTTCAAATGCAAAACAAACATGTATAAGGTGTTTAGAAATTATTTTATTTGGTATGGGGGGGCGGTTTTTGTGTGTTCTCGTTTCACCTGATGCTAGAATCAGGCTTCATCTTTTGGTGAGCTGCCCAATATCGCCACTCATAACATTATGTATAGTACAGTATATCTGTTACATTACTTAAAGTATTTGTGGAATTTTATATAACATTAATAGTAAATTAAAGGTAAACCCTCAATATACCAGATTAATGAGAGGAGGTTGGATGGCCAGTAATGGCACTTGTGGTGGATAGAGGTGAGTGTTTTGCTGTGATCCTAACAATGGAAAATTATGTATAATCAGTGGACTTTGTTCATTGTTTCATAATCAGTTGACTCAGGAGATGTTATTCTGTATTTGCAATGTTCATTAAATTGAGGGTTTGCTGTACTGTACTTTCATCATTTTTGGTAATGTATTGAATTCTCATGTAGTGCATGCCTTGATAGTGCATTTTTAAAAGAGCACTATTCATACTTCTTTTCAATAAATATTACTCCATGCTTTTTACTGAGTGTGATCTCCATAAAGTTTTAAAAAGGCAACTCAAACACGAAAACATTTCTGTTCAGAGATATCTGTGGCCTGGGGGAAGCCAGGTGCTAACTCTGGCTTAATACAATGTAATCTGCATTTCCCCATAAACCTCAACAGATGACCTAATGCTGTCAGGTGACAAAACTTAAGCAGATGACTCACACCCATCTACCATGCAATAGTCACATAACCATCACTAAACACCTCTTTATCAACAAGCAAGTGGAATAAGTAATATAATATAGAATAAAATTCTTTTCTTTCTTTTGGGTCACCCTGCCTCGGTGGGAAATGGCCGAGTGTTAAAAAAAATCTTCCTTGTTACTATCATATAAGAGCTACATAACCATCTCCGAACACTTTTATGTCAATAAGCAAGAGAACGGTTTTCTTCTTTTTCTTTTTAGTAAGCTATACAGGAAAAGGGGTTACTAGCCCATTGTTCCCGGCATTTTAGTTGACTTTTACAACACGCATGGCTTACGGAGGAAAGATTCTTATTCCACTTCCCCATTGATATGAAAGGAAAAGCAATAAGAACAAGAACTATTAAGATAAAATCAAAGAAAACTCAGATGAGTGTGTATACATAAACGTGTACGTACATGTTTGCGTAGCGTGACCTAAGTGTAAGTAGAAATAGCAAGACGTACCTGAAATCTTGCATGTTTATGAGACAGAAAAAAGACACCAGCAATCCTACCATCATGTAAAACAAATACAGGCTTTGTTTTACACTCACTTAGCAGGACGGTAGTACCTCCCTGGGTAGTTGCTGACTACCAACCTACTACAGGTTAGGGTGTGTAGGAGAGAGGGAGATTACTTCCCGGTTAAAGTAGGTCTTAGACAGGGATGTGTAATGTCACTATGGTTGTTTAATATATTTATAGATGGGGTTGTAAAAGAAGTAAATGCTAGGGTGTTGGGGAGAAGGGTGGGATTAAATTATGGGGAATTAAATGCAAAATGGGAGTTGACACAGTTACTTTTTGCTGATAATACTGTGCTTATGGGAGATTCTAAAGAAAAGTTGCAAAGGTTAGTGGACGAGTTTGGGAGAGTGTGTAAAGGTAGAAAGTTGAAAGTGAACATAGATAAGAGTAAGGTGATGAGGGTATCAAACGATTTAAATAAAGAAAAATTGGATATCACATTGGAGAGAGTGATTATGGAAGAAGTAAATGTTTTCAGATATTTGGGAGTTGACGTGTCAGCGGATGGGTTTATGAAGGATGAGGTTAACCATAGAATTGATGAAGGAAAAAAGGTGAGTGGTGCGCTGAGGTATCTGTGGAGACAAAAAACGTTATCCATGGAGGCAAAGAAGGGAATGTACGAAAGTATAATGGTACCAACACTCTTATATGGGTGTGAAGCATGGGTTGCAAATGCTGCATCGAGGAGGAGGCTGGAGGCAGTTGAGATGTCCTGTCTAAGGGCAATGTGTGGTGTAAATATTATGCAGAAAATTCAGAATGTGGAAATTAGGAGAAGGTGTGGAGTTACTAAAAGTATTTGTCAGAGGGCTGAAGAGGGGTTGTTGAGGTGGTTTGGTCATTTAGAGAGAACAGATCAAAGTAGAATGACTTGGAGAGCGTATAAATCTGTAGGGGAAGGAAGACGGGGTAGGGGTCGTCCTAGAAAAGGTTGGAGGGAGGGGGTAAAGGAGGTTTTGATGGCGAGGGGCTTGAACTTCCAGCAAGCATGTGTGAGCATGTTAGATAGGGGTGAATGGAGACAAATGGTTTTTGGGACCTGACGATCTGTTGAAGTGTGAGCAGGGTAACATTTTGTGAAGGGATTCAGGGAAACCAGTTAATTGATTTAGTTGGACTTGAGTCCTGGAAATGGGAAGTACAATGCCTGCACTTCAAAGGAGGGGTCTGGGATAGTGACAGCTGGGAGGGACTATTCTCAGCTGTCGTATCTGAGCGCCTCTGCAAAGACAGTGATTATGTATGAGTGTGGTGAAAGTGTTGAATGATGATGAAAGTATTTTCTTTTTGGGGATTTTCTTTCTTTTTGGGTCACCCTGCCTCGGTGGGAGATGGCTGACTTGTTGAAAAAAAAAAAAAAGCAAGAGAACCATGGAATTTAAGGTAGGGTAAAAGTCTTGAGTATTAAATTTATAATAGTCAATGGCACTGTATTAGCCTTGCCCACTTTCTCTCAAGAGAATACCCTGTCCATTTTCTCTGTAATGAATGAACAGTAAACTGCCTCAAACACCAATTACCCCTGGGCCTTACTCTTAGTAAGTTTATTTACTACCATAAGTAATATTTTTATTTAGGTTTTTGGGTATGTAACATGCAAATTTCTTACAATGGTCTTGATGGCACACGGATGTTGTGGATGGTATTGGTAGTGTTCTCAGTTCATACATTGAGGGGTCCAGGATCAATTCCCAGCATGGGTGAAACATTGAGCATGTTTCCTTACACCTGCTGCCCCTGTTCAACTAAAAACAAGTAGGTACCTGGGTATTAGCTGACTGTTATGGGTAGCATCCTGGAGGATAAGGTCAACCTAATTTGCCCAAAATGCTCTGCATAACCTGGGAGTTTCTGTATAGTATGCCAATGATGTCAGCTAGGTCTGTATCAGTTGTATCATGTACTTGTAGAAATAAGGATTTTGTTATTATTATTAGTATTTGTATTAGTATTATTATTATGTACTGTAGATGTAACTTAGATTAACCCAGTTTTAAAAAAATTGTTCGTTTTTTTCTTTTGAGATGTCAAAAACCTAACTGTTTTTTTCCCATATGCTCTTTATATTACATGATGTGAAGTTACATAAAGCTTCGATTTCAGGAACGTAAACCACGCATTATGTGAGAATTCACTGTGAATGATCTTTGACACTTTTTTACTCTGTGGTGCTGTCTTCCTTATCACATTCACAGTATATTACAATGTGACATACTGCAATTATATATTATGCAAAATAAAATGGCTCACTTGTAATACAATCAGGCACTATAAACCCAGAATCTGATATGCTATTCAGATCTCAAAATTTGTATCATTCCAGATTCACATTGACTTTATTGGGTTATCTCGGGCTAAATATATATGTATACAATGGAACCTCGGCACTCAAACTTAATTGGTTCCAGAAGGCTGTTCAAGTGCCGATCTGTTCGAGTACAGAACAAATTTTTCCCAATCAATTTTTCTTTTTGGTTGGCTGTTATCACTAACCCTCTTAAGCCCCATGGTGACTTATTTATACAAATACGTAATATAAAAAAAAAAAAATGTGAAGAAACACGAAATAGTTTACAGCGAAGTTCTGGCAAGTTGTGTTTGTTTCGTCGAGTGCCGAGCAAACGGTCGACTACCGAGTGATTTGTTTACCGAACAAAGCATTCTGATATCAAATTGTTCAAGTATGGAGCTGTTCGAGTACTGAGGTTCCACTGTAATGTCCCTTTATGTTCCCATAAAATCTGTGTGCCCTCGAGAACATTGTATAAAAATTTGTTTTATATACAGGAGGGTCCCCACTTTACAGTGCTTCACTTTACAGCATTTTCGCTAATGCAGCGGTTTTCAATTACAGTCAACCCCCGGTTCTCGTTATTAATCCGTTCCAGAGGGCCCGTCGAACACCGATTTGGACGAACTCCGATTCTATTTTCCCCATAAGAAATAATGGAAATCAAATTAATCGGTTCCAGACATCCAAAAGTATTAAAATAAAATATTTTTTTACAACATATAGACATTCAATTACACACAATTTTATGAGAAATAAAGAAATAATAGTACAATAACATGTCAGTTACATTTATTGAAGAGTTGTTGATGTGTGGAAGATGGGAGGAGGGGAGAAGATGGAGTAGTATGCTAGTGTTTGGAAGGGGAATCCCCTTCCATTAACACTGCAGGTGGCAAGTTCTTTTCTGGGGTTACTGGCCTTTTTCTTTTAATGCCACTAGGACCAGCTTGAGAGTCACTGGACCCCTCTCTCACAAAAAATCTGTCCAGAGAGCTCTGTGTCTGGCAGTTCTTTAAAATGTCCCTAAAATGTGATAAGACATGGTCATTAAACATGTCACATACACGGCCTGCAACAGCTTGGTTTGTGTGATAATCATCCATAAAGCCTTGCACATCAGCCCATTTGGCACAGATCTCCCTAATCCTTGAAGAAGGCACCTTCTTCCATCTCTGTTCCACCTCCTCCTCCTCCTCTTGATCATTTTCATGAACTGTGGTCTGTTGTTGCTGTTGAAGCTCTTGCAGATCTTCAGTGGTTATCTCTTCATTGTCTTCCTCCACCAACTGTTCCACATCCTCGGTACAAACATCCAACCCCCTGGACTTGCCCAGTTCCACAATTTCTTGCACAACAGGCTCAGGCTCAGGGTTCTGAGGCTCAGCCCCAAAACCTTCAAAATCCCTCTCTAGGACACAGTCTGGCCACAATTTTCTCCAGGCAGAGTTCAAAGTCCTGGTAGTCACTCCCTCCCAAGCCTTACCTATAAGGCTTACACAATGCAGGATACTGAAATGATCTTTCCAAAAGGCTTTTAGGGTCATATTCATGTCTGTGGTCACATCAAAGCACTTTTGAAACATTGCTTTGGTGTAGAGTTTTTTAAAGTTGCAAATGACCTGCTGGTCTATGGGCTGGAGGAGAGGAGTGGTATTAGGGGGCAAGAACTTCACTTTGATGAACTTAAAGTCCACAATTTGCTCTGTCAAGTCTGGAGGATGACAAGGAGCATTGTCCATTATCAGGAGGCACTTAATGGCAAATTATTTTCCTCAAGATATTTCTTCACACTGGGGCCAAACACTTCATGGAACCAATCACAGAAAATGTCCCTAGTGACCCATGCCTTATTGTTAGACTTCCACATCACACACAAATTAGACTTGGCGACACCGCATCTCTTAAACGCTCGGGGATTTTCAGAATGATACACCACTAAAGGCTTCACTTTAAAATCACCACTGGCATTGGCACACAACATGAGAGTTAGCCTGTCTTTCATAGGGTTATGTCCTGGAAGTGCCTTTTCCTCCTGTGTAATGAAGGTCCTGTTTGGCATTTTCTTCCAAAACAGGCCTGTTTCGTCACAATTGAACACTTGTTGGGGTTGGAATTGTTCAGCCTCTATGTACCCCACGAATTCATTCACGTAATTTTCAACGGCACTTTTGTCAGAACTTGCTGCCTCACAACACTATGTATGCCACTTCGCTTCTTAAATCTGTCAAACCAGCCTTTGCTGGCTTTAAATTCATTCACTTCAGCACTCATTGCAGGCATTTTCTTAACGAGATCATCATGCAACTGCCTTGCTTTTTCACATATTATCGCCTGTGAAACACTATCTCCTGCTAATTGCTTCTCGTTGATCCACAACAACAACAAAGTTTCCACTTGTTCCAGCACTTGAGATCTTTGTTTTGTGACCATACTTGCACCTTTCGTAACAACAGCGTCCTTGATTTCCTTTCTCTTGGCCATAATGGAAGAGATGGTTGAATGGGATTTGCCATAGAGCCTGGCCAGCTCAGTGATACGCACTCCACTTTCATATTTTGCTATCATCTCCTTCTTCAATTCTACCATATTTCTGACATTCTTTACCACAGGCTTGGCACTAGGAGCTTTCTTGGGGCCCATGGTGGCTTATTTAGCAGTTGCAAGCACTAAAAACAGTGGAATAATGACAATATACTGGTATGAATGTGTGGGTGGCGTGGGTGGTGGTCGCTTGCTTGTAAACAATAGCACACTGAGTGCCCGGGCCCAGCTGGGCCATGCGTACGCATCCAGGCCGAATCACCAACTCCAAGCGAATTCGTTAATACCGAGCCAAAATTCTCGTTAAAAAATCGGCCGAACACCGATTTGGACGAACGCCGACGCCGTTGAACACCGGGGGTTAACTGTATACCTATTCTTCATTTATCAGACTTCCTAAAATAAATATATTCACCACTCGCTATAAGCTAAGGACAAAAATATTTTAAGGTAAGTAGTATGTAAAATGTATATGCATTCTTTAAGCCTAGCTCTATTGCTCACTTAATATATGATAGTGTAAACATGTTATCAGGCTTTTATATGCATTTGAAAGTAAAAAAAAAAAAAAAAAGGCCATGTGTCACTTTACAGCAGTAGCCCAGAACCTAACTTGCTGTATAAGCAGAGCCCTCCTGTACATATCTTTTCTTTCTTTCAACACGTCGGTCGTTTCCCACCGAGGCAGGGTGGCCCAAAAGGAAAAACGAAAGTTTCTCCTTTTACATTTAGTAATATATACAGGAGAAGGGGTTACTAGCCTCCTGTACATATATAAAGCCTAAATAAGGAGTTATTTAAAAAAATTTACTGATGAGTTTTCCATATTTTTTTTTTTTCTTTTTGTTTAGTGCTCAGTTTGGTTTGGCTTGGTGTATAACTCCTATATTGAAAATCAAATGGAGGGGTTTGTTCAAAATATGCTCACCAGATTTCTTACAGTCAAATCTCTTCTTTTTTATATTGAACATTCTTTCTTATGAATGTAATTACAGTAGGGCCCCGCTTTATGGCGTTTCGCTTTATGGCATTCCGCTAATACGGACATTTCAAATTATGACTAAAACTCGCTATACGGCTCCCCCCACCTGTCTTTGTAATATGGTCACCGCACCCCACCTGGTTTGTTTACATTCTCCGTGAGCTCTGTGAGCACTGCGTCTCTCCGTTATGTCTGGAAACTTTCTAAAATTTCAAGTGTTTTAAAGTTATTTCATGTTTTATATATCTTCTTCTTCTTTCAACACGTCGGCCATTTCCCATGTTTTATATATATACTCTGATAATTATACGTACGTACTTATGTGTACCTGTACCTAAATAAACTTAAACACTGTGCTGGCATGCAGGTACACATTAAAATCACTAAGAGTGTCTTTATTAGTCTTCACACCATATTAATAATGATAATAATAATAATACGCAATAATAATCACTCTAGTTCAACACCAAAGAAAATGTGTACACAATAATATTACTGGGGATAACTGTAGAAAATTATTCCTTTTGTATGCCTTCACTCAGAGAGTCATTTCATCTAAAAATGGTGTTACATGAGAATGGGAGTGTTACTCTTTATTTATTCTACTGTACCAACGTGGAGACAACTTGTACATAATGTAAATGTAACGTGGAATTCAGGAACATAGGAAGTCAGGTGTGGGGAGGTATGGTAGCTAGCCAGCCCACCCCACTCCATCCACTCATAATAAACTACAACATTTAAAGCTTCCCAGAGTGATAAAATGCATATACAGTGGTACCCCGACTTACGATGTTATCATCTTACGTTATTTTCGATAACCGATATTTATAACGTAAGAAATTTGATTGTGACTTACGATGTTTGCTTCTGCTACCGACATTCGTACCGGACGTGTCCGCTTGGCGCCCAGCTGAGCGCGCACTCCAGGAGCGTCAGTGCTATTGTTTACAAGCGAGAGCGACCACCCACCCACACCCACGCATTCATACCAGTATATTGTCATTATTCCACTGTTTTTAGTGCTTGCAACTGCTAAATAAGCTACCATGGGTCCAAGGAAAGATCCTAGTGCTAAGCCTGTGGTAAAGAATGTGCAGGGAGGAAGCATTTATGCAGGGAGTGTAGCATTTATGCAGGGAGTGAGCAGGCATGCAGGGAGTGTAGCAGGCATGCAGGGAGTGTAGCAGGGATGCAGGGAGTGTAGCAAAGATGCAGAGAGTGTAGCAGGATGCAGGGAGTGTAGAAGGGATGCAGGGAGTGTAGCAGGGATGCAGGGAGTGTAGCAAGGATGCAGGGAGTGTAGCAAGGATGCAGGGAGTGTAGCAGGGATGCAGGAGTGTAGCAAGGATGCAGGGAGTGTAGCAAGGATGCAGGGAGTGTAGCAAGGATGCAGGGAGTGTAGCAAGGATGCAGGGAGTGTAGCAGGATGCAGGGAGTGTAGCAAGGATGCAGGGAGTGTAGCAAGGATGCAGGGAGTGTAGCAAGGATGCAGGGAGTGTAGTAGGCATGCAGGGAGTGTAGCATTCATGCAGGGAGTGTAGCAAAGATGCAGGGAGTGTAGCAAGGATGCAGGGAGTGTAGCAAGGATGCAGGGAGTGTAGTAGGCATGCAGGAGTGTAGCATTATGCAGGAGTGTAGCAAAGATGCAGGGAGTGTAGCAAGGATGCAGGGAGTGTAGCAAGGATGCAGGGAGTGTAGTAGGCATGCAGGAGTGTAGCATTCATGCAGGGAGTGTAGCAAAGATGCAGGGAGTGTAGCAAGGATGCAGGGAGTGTAGCAAGGATGCAGGGAGTGTAGTAGGCATGCAGGGAGTGTAGCATTCATGCAGGGAGTGAAGCAAAGATGCAGGGAGTGTAGCAAGGATGCAGGGAGTGTAGCAAGGATGCAGGGAGTGTAGCAAGGATGCAGGGAGTGTAGTAGGCATGCAGGGAGTGTAGCATTCATGCAGGGAGTGTAGCAAAGATGCAGGAGTGTAGCAAGGATGCAGGGAGTGTAGCAAGGATGCAGGGAGTGTAGCAAGGATGCAGGGAGTGTAGCAAGGATGCAGGGAGTGTAGTAGGCATGCAGGGAGTGTAGCATTCATGCAGGGAGTGAAGCAAAGATGCAGGGAGTGTAGCAAGGATGCAGGGAGTGTAGCAAGGATGCAGGGAGTGTAGCAAGGATGCAGGGAGTGTAGTAGGCATGCAGGGAGTGTAGCATTCATGCAGGGAGTGTAGCATTCATGCAGGGAGTGTAGCATTCATGCAGGGAGTGTAGCATTCATGCAGGGAGTGTAGCATTCAAAGAAAAAGGCCAGTAACCCCAGAAAAGAACTTGGTACCTGCAGTGTTAATGGAAGGGGATTCCCTTCCAAACACTAGCATACTACTCCACCTTCCCTCCTCCTCCCGTCCTCCACACATCAACAACTCTTCAATAAATGTAAGTGACATGTTATTGTTCAATATTTGCATGTGTATTTAGGTATTCTTTATTAAATTTTGTATTATTTAATGTCAAAAAGTTCTAAAAAATATTTTATTTAACTACTTTTGGAAGTCTTGGACGGATTAAATTTATTTCCATTATTTCTTATGGGGAAAATTGATTCGTTTAACGATTGTTTCGCCTTAAAATATGCCCTCTCTGACGGATTAATATCGTAAGTCGGGGTACCACTGTATAGTTCACTCATTACTTACCTTAAAATATTTGTAATCTTAATGTAGAGTGAGAGGTGAGTAAATTAGGTAAAATGAATAAACGAGAGAGAGAGAGAGAGAGAATGAGTAAATGAGAGAGGCCAGAGACGTGAAGTATGTATATAAATAAACAGACCAGCACGTCTGGTTTTGGTTCATAGTAAGTAAGTAAGTTTATTCAGGTATGTATACACAAATAGTTAGTACATAGATTATTATACATAGCAGCATATGTGTAGAGAACCCAGGATAACCCAAAAAAAGTCAGACAAAGTGACTTATACCCCAGTGTAAATAAGTCACTTTGACTTTTTTTTTTGGGTTATCCTAGGTTCTCTACACATATGCTGCTATGTATAATAATCTATGCTGCACTGTATGACCCTTGTAGGTTTAGCACTTTTTTTTATTATAATAATAATAATCTATGTAACTGTATTTGTGTATACCTGATTAAACTTACTTACTTACTATGAACCAAAACCAGATGTGTTGGTCTGTTTGTTTATATACTATTCTGCTCTGGCCTCTCTCATTTATTCATTCTCTCTCTCTCTCATTTATTCGTTTTATCTTGTTTACTCACCTCTCACCCTACATTAAGACTACAAATATTTTAAGGTAAGTAATGAGTGAACTGTATATGCATTTTATCGCTCTATAATAATAATAATAATAATAATAATAATACTTTATTGTGACATGGTACAATGATACATGGTAGACAAGATATATTTCTTAATGAGATGTACATGCCAAAAGCCCCTAATATGCTGTGCATTGCGGGCATTCTTAAGACTACTTTATTCTAGACTACATTGTAAAAAGTTATGGTTGACAATTTATAAAATAAGTATAATTGCATATCTAAGTTATAAAGTTTGAATATAAGTTGAACATATCAATTAATTGAAGCAATGCAACTAATTGAGTGAGATAACAATTTAAAACAATTAGTTGCATTGCAGTTACAGTTTACGTGGTCATTATAATGTAAATGTTAGGTAATAGCTTAGTATGTATTATTCATAACAGGTTTTTACATTTAAGTGATTAGTCAGGTTTTTACATTAAGTGATTATTCTACTTTGTTGAGAATGTTTGATATTGAGCATTTAGCTTTGGGTGAGAAGGTGATTTTTTAGCATCGTTTTGAATTGGGGTACAGGCAGGGTTTCTTTGGCAATGACAGGTAATGAATTCCAAATTTTCGTGCCTTTTATATGCATTGAGTTTTTACATAGTGTTAGATGGACACGGGGAACATCGAGGAGTGATCTGTGTCTAGTGTTATGGTCATGTGTCCTGTTAAAATTGGTAAGGAGAAGTTTGAGTGGTGGGTTAATATTTGCATAGAGTGTTCTATGTATGTAATAGGCACAGTAAAAAGTATGGATGTCTTGTATGGTGAGTAAGTTTAGGTTTTTGAATATTGGTGGAGTATGTTGTCTGGAGTGTGAATTTGTTATCATTCTAACTGCTGCCTTTTGTTGTGTTATTAGTGGTCTGAGATGAGTTATTGATGTAGAGCCCCATGCGCAGATTCCATAGGTGAGGTATGGGTAAATGAGTGAGTGATATAGGGTAAGGAGAGCTGGTTGTGGAACATAGTACCGTATCTTGGATAGTATTCCACGGTCTTTGAGACTTTCTTGGAAATTTGTTGTATATGTGTTTGAAATTTGAGGCCACTGTCAAGATGGATTCCTAAGAATTTTCCCTCTGTGAGTTTTGCGATAGGGGACCCGTTTATCATTATGTTAAGTGGTGCGTTTGTAGCTCTGTTCCCAAACTGGATAAAATAGGTTTTATCAATATTGAGAGTAAGTTTGTTGGTCATCATCCAGGTAGATATTTTCTGCAATTCAGTATTTGCAGTGTTGGCTAGTATGTCTGGGCTAGGGTGCGAGATAACGTATGTAGTGTCATCTGCAAAAAGTATGGGTTTGAGTAGTTGAGATGCATTTGGTAGGTCGTTAATGTAAATGAGAAAGAGTAGTGGGCCAAGAACACTTCCTGTGGGACACCTACGGTAATAGTTTGCGCGGTGGAGCTAGCTCCATTTGTGTACACATATTGGTTTCTGTTGCTTAGGTATGATTTTAGGTAGTTGAGGGAGTGTCCTCTTATACCATAGTGTGATAATTTTAGGTGTAACAGATCATGGTCAACTGTATCAAAAGCTTTACGTAAATCAATGAAGATTCCCACTGGGATTTCTTTTTTTTCAAGGGCGGTGTAAATTATTTCTAACATGTGTATAATGGCATCATTTGTATTTTTATTAGGCCTGAATCCAAATTGACAGTGGTTGAGTACGCTGTTGGAGGTGAGGTAGGAATATATTTGTTTATGAATTAATTTTTCAAAGATTTTGGAGAGAAGGGGTAAGTTAGATATCGGCCTGTAGTTATTAAGGTCTGTTTGAGCTCCTCCTTTATGTATTGGGGTGAACCTCGCTATTTTGAGTATTGATGGGAAGGTAGAGGATTCAATGGATTTGTTAAAAGAGTGTAGCAATAATTGGTGAGAGAACTTGAGAGGCTTTTTTGTATATAAATGGTGGTAAGTTATTTAGGTCACCTGCTTTGTTTTTTAGTGTGTTGATTATAAGTGAAACTTCTATTGGGTTGGTTGGGGCTAGGAATAGTGTGTTCGGATAGGTGCCAGTGAGATAGTCGTTAGGTGGAGTATTTGAACTTGGGATTTTGCTTGCCAGCTTTTTACCTATGGTGGAGAAGAAATCATTGAGTTTGTTTGCTGTTTCAATAGGTGGGAGTAGGGGTTCATCTGGTTTTGTTAGCTTGATTGTTCTGTTTGTGGATATCTTTTTAGTTCCTAGAATTTCAGATAGGGTTTTCCAGGTCTTTTTTATATCACATTTTAAGTTATGTAATCTGTTCTCATAGTACAATTTTTTTGACCTTCTTATCAGACTCGTTAGGTTTGATGAGTAGCGTTTTGTTTGCTCTCTTGTTATTTGCCCCATTCTGTACTGTTTTTCATATAGGTGCTCTGGGATGATATAACCCTTTGGGGGTCCAAGGACCCTCTCCGAAACTCGTTCTCAGGGTCCAAGAATTTAAAAAAAGAATTTTTTTTTTCGTATGAAATGATAGAGAATCTTTTTCCACAAAAATTATGAAATTTGATTGAAAACTAATGGAATTATGCTTTTGCGAAGTTAGCGGCAAATTCCAATGTTTCAGTCTACTAAAATTATAGCTAGTATTTCGCTAGAACTCCATTTCGTCTATCGATTGAGTACAAGAAACCGCCTATTTACCAATTTCAACTACCCAATATAGTGGTCAGAAAATGGCAATTTGGCCAATTTCACACAAATTTCAAACGATGCCAATTTCAAAATAGGGTCCAGAATAAACAAGGCAGACATTCCTGGCACTAAAATAACATCTTCTCAGTTCATTAGTCACGTCTCCAGGCCCCTCTTACATTACTTTTGCTTTCCATTTTGAATTTTTATTCTCACAAAAAATAGAAGATTTACTGTTATGTATACAACTGCATCATTGTAAAAATGGTATAAATAATATCAGCGCACTTGTGCAAGAATATTAGACTCTCCAGTTGATGTGTATTGGACGCATGGTGTGATTTGTTTACTCTTGAACATCGGCCAAAATCGAACATTTTCGCTACTTTGCGCTCAGTTTCAAAGTACAGTGGTCCCTCGGTTTTCCCCGAAAATTCGTTCCAGAATGCTGCTCAAGTGCTATTACCAAACGAATTTACTTTCTTAAGAAATAATGTCACGTAGGTTAGTCTATTTCAGACCCCCAAAAATACACTTGCAACAGCACTTACAAAAATACACTTACATAAATGTTCCAGTTTGGAGATGCACGAAAACCGAGGGACTACTGTACTTGTCATCGTGAAACCAGTCAAAATTATCTCTATTTCTGTAATATATTATCTATTCTATAGAATGAGACAAAGAAAACGAGAATACAAGCATAAATACCATACGAAAATAGACTGCAAAGTCGCTGTTTTAAACCAAAAACACGGTCAGAGGTTTTTTTCCTCATTATGCACTGTGTGGTGCAGGAATTTTTTTATACTGCGCACACTGACCGCACAGACCCATTTTCTCACATCTAGGCCTAACAGCCTGTTTCTGCTTGATTTGAGGGCGCTAGAAATTAGGCGTACTAGTACGACCAAAACCCTGGGGCGTAAGCCATACTAGTACGACCGAAACCCCGAAAGGGTTAAAAGTCGAATTTTATTATGAGTGGATGGGTTGGGGTGGCCTGGCTGGCTGCCATATCTCCCCACACCAGACTTCCTACAAATAAATACTACTCACCTCTCACCCTACATTAAGACTACAAATATTTTAAGGTAAGTAATGAGTGTACTATATGTGTATTTTACGTTTTTATTGTTTTTTAATACCTAGTTCTATTGCTAACTTAATATATGTTAGTGTAAACTTGTTATCTAGCATTTATATGCATTTATGAGTAGAAAAAGGGCATTCCACTTTACAGCAATTTCTGCTTTACGGTGGTAGTGGGGCCCTACTGTATTAAGGAAGTTAGAGTAATACAGTGGACCCCCGGTTTTCGTAATTAATTCGTGGCCGATTCCCACCAAGGCAGGGTGGCCCGAAAAAGAAAAACTTTCATCATCATTCACTCCATCACTGTCTTGCCAGAGGGGTGCTTTACACTACAGTTATAAAACTGCAACATTAACACCCGTCCTTCAGAGTGCAGACACTGTACTTCCCATCTCCAGGACTCAAGTCCGGCCTGCCGGTTTCCCTGAATCCCTTCATAAATGTTACTTTGCTCACACTCCAATAGCACGTCAAGTATTAAAAACCATTTGTCTCCATTCACTCCTATCAAATATGCTCACACATGCTTGCTGGAAGTCCAAGCCCCTCGCACACAAAACCTCCTTTACCCCCTCCCTCCAACATTTCATAGGCCAACCCCTACCCCGCCTTCCCTCCACTACAGATTTATACACTCTCGAAGTCATTCTGTCTCGTTCCATTCTCTCTACATGTCCGAACCACCTCAACAACCCCTCCTCAGCTCTCTGGATAATAGTTTTGGTAATCCTGCACCTCCTCCTAATTTCCAAACTCCGAATTCTCTGCATTATATTCACACCACACATTGACCTCAGACATGACATCTCCACTGCCTCCAGCCTTCTCCTCGTTGCAACATTCATCACCCATACTTCACACCCATATAAGAGTGTTGGTATATCTATACTCTCATACATTCCCCTCTTTACTTCCATGGACAAAGTTCTTTGTCTCCCAAAAATACACTTACAAAAGCACTTACAAAAATACACTTACATAATTGTTCGAGTTTGGAGTAGTATGAAAACAGGGGGTCCACTGTATTTAAAAATATGGCTTCTGAAGCACAAAATGAACTCAGATCTGAAACTGAAATTCTTATATGGACAGAATTTTGTGGTACTGTACTGTATTTTTGGAGACCTCTACTAACCTGACCTCTGTGAATTTGGAGGTCTTGTTGCACTTCAGAAAGTTTAAAAGCTTATTTTGGTAATTTGAAAATTATGTTTTTCTAGTTGAGAGGTATTCTGATGTTCCACCATCAATTTTGGTCAGAGCTGTTAAAAGTCTGGCATTAGAACCTTGGATCTAAGTACGTACAGTGGAACCTCGGTTGTCGAACTTAATTTGTTTCAGATGTTGGTTCAACAACCAAAATAGTTGACAACCAAACTAATTTTTCCAATAAAGAATAATGTAAATAGAATTAATAATAATAACTACTACATAAAACAATACATAAAATTATACAATACACGGAAACTGTAAAAATGAATACGTACTACTAAATGAAAATTTAACTGAAGTACTGTACAGTAAATGAAAATTTAACTGCCTCTTATCTGTCAGAAGAGAGCTAATGGCAAAATTCTAGCGGCTTCAAATCTTGCGGGAGAAAGCTGGTAGGTCTACATGTGAGAGAATGGGTCTACATGGTCAGTGTGTGCATTATAAAAAAAATCCTGCAGGAAGCAGTGCATAATGAGAAAAAAAACTGCGACCATGTTTTTGGTTTAAAATAGTGACTTTGCGGTGTATTTTCGTATGGTATTTATGGTTGTATTCTCGTTTTCTTTTTCTCATTTGATAGAATGGAAGATATATTACAGAAATAGAGATGATTTTCAATGGTTGAAATTGAGCTCAAAGTAGTGGAAATGTTTAGTTTTTGCCGATGTTCAAGAGTAAACAAATCATGTCACGCATCCAATACACATCAACTGGTGAGTCTAATATGCATTCACGAATGCCCTGATATTATTTATACAAGTATTACAATTATGCAGTAGTCTGAATAATAGTAAATCTTCTTTTTTTTTGTGTGAATAAAAATTCAAAATGAAAAGCAATCATAATATAAGAGGGTCCTGGAGACGTGACTAATGAACAGATAAAATGTTATTTTAGGGCCAGGAATGTCTGCATTGTTTATGTTGGACCCTATTTTGAAATTGGCCTTTCTTGAATTTTGTGTGAAATTGGCCAAATTAGTAATTTCAGATCACTTTTTTGGGTAGTTGAAATAGGTAAATGAGCAGTTTTGTGTACTCATTCGATAGAATAAAAGGACTTCTAGCGAAATAGCTATGAGTTTGGTCGATTAGAACAATGGAATTGGACCTACATAGGGCTGATGTGTAAATATCTCCAAGACTGCCAACTTTGTGATAGCCAAATTCCATAAATTTTCCATCAAATTTCATACTTTTGGTTTCATTATCTTCACAGCTGTAAGATATCTTCACGTGCTGTAAACAGCTCAAGAGCTGTTTACAGCACGTGCATTAGTCGCTGTACTGATTGAGACCCACGCTGTGGACTCTTGTCTGGTGATCACGTGATCTGAGCGTTGTCGGCCGACAACCAAGACCATGTACGAAAACCAAATCGAACAGATTGGTTCGAAAACCGATTTGTTTGACAACTAGTCCATTCGACAACCAAGGATCTACTGTATATCTTCAGTGTCTCGCCCCAGCAGCTAGCTGCTGCCCCAGCCACCTGTGTTTATTGAGATGATAATGCACAGAATTCAAATGTACGTGTATTTCGCTCATATAAGAGTGTATACTGTATAGTGGAGCCTGGTAAAGCACATAAGTACTAATTAGAGTGATAAAATGAGTGTTGAAGTGGGTATGCCGTACAGTAGCTGACTATACAGGTACCATGTATAGATATCAAATTCTATCATACATTTTAAAGAATTTTGGTGTTTAATGGTGATATTTCTCCATATTACCTTAGCCGACACATTTACATGATGATGCTTGGTGAAGTAGTGCATAATTACTAGTGAGTGAGTGATAAAATGAGTGTTGATATGGTCGTACCTGGATGCTATGTGGCAATAAGTATTATTCAGTGGTACCCCGAGTTTCGGCCATAATTCGTTCCAGAAGGCTGTTTGAGTGCCGTTACCAAACGAATTTGTTCCCATAAGGAATAATGTAAATTAGATTAGTCCATTTCAGACCCCCAAAAATACACTTACAAAAGCACTTACATAATTGTTCGAGTTGGGAGCTGTTTGAAACTCAGGGTACCACTGTAATTTTAATAAAGACCCAGATGATTACATGGTGCATATAAACTGTAGAAGAGGATAAAGGCAGCAGGCTTTGGTCATTATCAATTTTATTGGAATTGTGCTATAATGATGTGTGGAAAATTTCTTCTGAAATATTCTCCTACATTTTAATGGTCATTTAGGTTGGTTGGATCATAAACTTAGAAAGCATCTGGTCCCAGTTGATCCTAATTTTCATTGTTCAGTTGCAGCTTGTTTGCAAACTTCATACTATGTCACATAGACTGTAATAAACAGGGAACTCCTGTATGTCACATAATTTTTACTTTGGTGGGTGAATAATAATAATTAGTCTTATTCTGATTTTTTTGTTGATTTTTTTCATCTCTGAAAATGGTAAATTAATGGGAGGCACTTCCTCTTTTCCTCTTAAATGGAATACAAATATGTATCCAGATAACAAGTGATTGTAACTAGGTTAGATTAGCATCCAGAATTTTGGGTCATTGGGATCCAGGTGATGGGGAGGGGAGGGGTTCAGAAAATTGAGGAATGAAAACTCAGTAATGTTTGAAACGTCCCGAGGAGTTTTGAGAACTTTTACTTGAACAAATGTTTGTTTGCTCTGTGCATACATTAGAGATGATATACTGTACATGCTTCTTACAGAATTTTATTAAACAAGTGATGCTGTTCATTTTTTTATTGTATAAGTGGTTAGAGCATATTTAATACTAATTATAGTGGCTCTTAGAATTGTTTTGTATATACTAATAGCTTGTAGGATGAATGATAGTGCCTCATTTAATGTAGCAGTTTCTGATAACTTATTAAAAAATATTTAGAAGCAAGATAAGTGTAAGTCATATTATATAATACAGTACAGTATTATTGAAATGTTTACATGTACAGTCAGCCATCCAAATTGGCAAATTTTGACTACCAAAGATTTTTACCAAAGGGTCTCCTGCAAATATCTTGAATATTTACATTTTTTGTGTGGAACAAAAAATTTAGAAAATAAATTTTTCATCATATACACAAATGGTATGGTTTTTTAGTTGATTTCAATTAATATTTTAAGAAATATGTATAACATAGCCAAAAGAAGGGATAATTTGGGGTGTGGTATTGTTGATGAGGCCACCATATCTGCACACAGCAGCCCTCCAGTGTTTGTTTTACCAGACCCACAATGATTTGGCTCTTCCCAGTTGTAAACGTGTTGAATCTCCAACACTCGTAAGTGTGATTATCTCTGTATTTATACAGTTTGTAGACATCAGTAGTGTTCTAGCATTGGTCATGGCTGCTAAGTGTAGCAAGTGGCAGAAGCGAGTCTTCTCCCAAGGAGAAAAAAAGGTTGTGATGAAATTAAGTTGAGTTATGATAATTAATGGCTAAGGGTGATATTGCAGCCACTTCTGGCAGCCATTAGGGTGAAATGAATCTACAGTATAATATAAAGGGAAAATGAGAAGATTCTAGACATTGTGGCAACCAGTTCAGCCAGTGCTAAAGTGTTATCTTTTGTATGTGAATCTTATAAAAAGAAGATGAAGAAAAGACTTATCTAATTGTGTGGATTGAGTACATGTGTGATAGAAAGTTACTTTGGAATTACTGTTATGTTAAAAACAGAGTAGGGGAATTAGTAGATGGGGAGCTGGAGGTACAGTGGTCCCTCGGTTTTCGTGCATCTCCAAACTCGAACATTTATGTATGTGTATTTTCATAAGTGCTGTTGCAAGTGTATTTTTGGGGGTCTGAAATAGACTAACCTACGTGACATTATTTCTTAAGGAAGTAAATTCGTTCGGTAATGGCACTTGAGCAGCATTCTGGAACAAATTTTCGGCGAAAACCGAGGGACCACTGTATTGGGTAGATGGCGGGAATATTTTGAGGAACTTTTAAATGTCGATGAAGAAAGGGAGGCAGTAATTTCATGCACTGGTCAGGGAGGTATAACACCTTTTAGGAGTGAGGAAGAGCAGGATGTGAGTGGGGGGGAGGTGCGTGAGGCATTACGTAAAACGAAAGGGGGTAAAGCAGCAGGAACTGATGGGATCATGACAGAAATGTTAAAAGCAGGGGGAGATATTGTGTTGGAGTGGTTGGTATTTTTGTTTAATAAATGTATGAAAGAGGGGAAGGTACCTAAGGATTGGCAGAGAGCATGTATAGTTCCTTTATATAAAGAGAAGGGTGACAAAAGAGATTGTAAAAATTATAGGGGAATAAGTTTACTGAGTATACCAGGTAAAGTGTATGGTAGGGTTATTATTGAAAGAATTAGAGGTAAGACAGAGGGTAGGATCGCAGATGAGCAAGGAGGTTTTAGAGTGGGTAGGGGATGTGTAGATCAAGTGTTTACATTGAAGCATATATGTGAACAGTATTTAGATAAAGGTAGGGAAGTTTTCATTGCATTTATGGATTTAGAAAAAGCATATGATAGAGTAGATAGGGGAGCAATGTGGAAGATGTTGCAAGTGTATGAAATAGGTAGTAAGTTACTGAATGCTGTAAAGAGTTGTTATGAGGATAGTGAGGCTCAGGTTAGGGTGTGTAGGAGAGAGGGAGATTACTTCCTGGTAAAAGTAGGTCTTAGACAGGGATGTGTGATGTCACCATGGTTGTTTAATATATTTATAGATGGGGTTGTAAAAGAAGTAAATGCTAGGGTGTTGTGGAGAGGAGTGGGATTAAATTATGGGGAATCCAGTATAAAATGGGAGTTGACACAGTTACTTTTTGCTGATGATACTGTGCTTATAGGAGATTCTAAAGAAAAGTTGCTAAGGTTAGTGGACGAGTTTGGGAGGGTGTGTAAAGGTAGAAAGTTGAAAGTGAACAAATATAAGAGTAAGGTGATGAGGGTATCAAACGATTTAGATAAATAAAAATTGGATATCACATTGGAGAGAGGGAGTATGGAAAAAGTGAATGTTTTCAGATATTTGGGAGTTGACTTGTCAGCAGATGGGTTTATGAAGGATGAGGTTAACCATAGAATTGATGAAGGAAAAAAGGCGAGTTGTGCATTGAGGTATCTGTGGAGACAAAAAACGTTATCTATGGAGGCAAAGAAGGGAATGTATGAAAGTATAGTGGTACCAACACTCTTATATGGGTGTGAAGCTTGGGTTGCAAATGCTGCAGTGAGGAGGCTGGAGGCAGTGGAGATGTTCTGTCTAAGGGCATTGTGTCGTGTAAATGTTATGCAGAGAATTTGGAGTGTGGAAATTAGGAGGAGGTGTGGAGTTACTAAAAGTATTAGTCAGAGGGCTGAAGAGGGGTTGTTGAGGTGGTTTGGTCATTTAGAGAGAATGGATCAAAGTAGAATGACTTGGAGAGCATATAAATCTGTAGGGGAAGGAAGGAGAGGTAGGGGTCGTCCTCAAAAAGGTTGGAGGGAGGGGGTAAAGGAGGTTTTGTTGGCGAGGGGCTTGGACTTCCAGCAAGTGTGTGTGAGCGTGTTAGATAGGAGTGAATGGAGATGAATGGTTTTTGGGACCTGATGAGCTGTTGGAGTGTGAGCAGGGTAATATTTAGTGAAGGGATTCAGGGAAACTGGTTATTGATTTAGCCGGACTTGAGTCCTGGAAATGGGAAGTACAATGCCTGCACTTTAAAAGAGGGGTCTGGGATAGTGACAGTTTCGAGGGACTATTCTAAACTGTAGTATCTGAGCGCCTCTGCAAAGACAGTGATTATGTATGAGTGAGGTGAAAGTGTTGAATGATGATGAAAGTATTTTTTCTTTTTGGGGATTTTCTTTCTTTTTGGGTCACCCTGCCTCGGTTTGAGACGGCCGACTTGTTGAAAAAAAAAATAAAATAAAAGCTAAAGATTTGCATGAAGATTTGGTCAGACAGAGTGAGGAATGCAGTTCTTCTAGAACTTTTACTGCTAATAACTGTTGGATTAAGAAATTTAAAGCAAGGTATAAGCTAAGAAATGTTCAGCTGTGTGCCGAATTGGCTTCTTCAAATCACCAGGCTAGTCAAGATTATATTTTTATATGCCTGTGTGACATATGGTACCTATATTCAAGGTGATTATAGAGGAATAGGATACATTCTAAATCAGGCAGTTCTCTCTTGGAGGAGAAGCCAAAATGAACATGACTCTTTGCACATAAAAAATGTGTTCCCAGCTGCAAGGCAGCTAATGACAGGCTTACTTTTTTCCTCTCTTCATATGACTCTGGGGAAGGGAATGTGGGAAATACATGATAAAACTAATGCTACTGTATCATTCCTTCAGTTCTGTGCCCTTGAAGAAAAAATGAGGAATGCTAGCCAGTGTTTTGGAGGACAGGTGTAAAGGGATAGTTCAACCAAAACATGTTTCAGGACTAGTTACACATTTGCTTTTTCCTGGCAGTGGAAAAATGTCTGGCAAAAAAGGAATTACCGTCTAAAGTTCTCCTACTAGACAATGCTCCCACTCATCCTGATGATATCATCCTAGATATTTCCTATGTCAGTTTAGAGTTCATGCCTGCAGGAATCACATTTATAGTGCAGCACTTAGATCAAGAGGTTATCATTGCAGTCAGAAGGTAACACACAACACGCATTGTGCATGCACACAATTACAGGGATATATCCAATGTGGAAGAGTGTTGGTAAAGCTGTTATACACTGCATCCTCTACATCATGGAGGCACAGAGTAAGGTAAAGCAGTTTACATTGAATGCTTATTGGAAGAAGTTGCAACCAGAATTAGTAAATGAGTTTAGTAGTCTTCCCAACGTGAGGAAAATTACAAGGGTAACACAGATTGTACTGGAAGGTTTCGAGGATGAGAGTGAGGCTGACATAGAGGAACCACATTAATGACATGACAAAATGCTGTCACTGGATGCCATTAACCTTTAAACTGACAGGAATGTACTATGTATGTACAGTGGAACCCCGAGTTTTGGCTAGAATCCATTCCAGAAGCTCGGCCTAAATTTGAAGCAGTATTTCCTTTAAGAAATAATGTAAATACAATTAATCCGTTCCACCCAAAAATATTCACAAAAAAATCATTTTTTAAAGAATAAATATAGTTTTACATACAGAAAATAATGAGAAATAAATATAAAGCACTAATTTTAATGGATAAATGAACATTTAAATCAGTTTTACCTTTATTGAAGACTCTTGTTGGCGTATGGAGAGGCAGGAGAGTTTGTTTGGAGACAGGACAAGATACTTAACCCTTAAACTGTCCACACGTAGATATACGTTCACCTGCGTACTGCCCCGAATATTTTGAAAAAAATTTTTTTTTTTTTTTTTTTTTAAATGAAGAGTGCATTTTTATAAACAGGATAGGCTAAAAAAAAAATTTTAGGGCCAGTACTTACCGAGATATAAGCCCGCCAATTTGGTGCTGGATGCTCACCTGACGGCAACATCAAGTCCTGCCCTTGCAGAAGTATTGCCGATATACTTTTTTTTTTCTAGTTTTCATTTTAATTTATATAATTTTTATGTTCTGATAATTACAATTTACAATAGTTCCTGTGATTTCATAGCCAATCTTTGTTCTAACACTAATATTATGTACTGAAATAGTACTCAAATAGTCACAATCACACCAACAGGTGAACATTTTCGCCTACCTTGGTCATTTACTATTGTCTATAAATATATACGAAGTATTTATAGGTCCCAGCAATGTTTTAGACATCCAGGAGTATATATGAAACTCCTTGAAGAATGGTGTTATGACAATTGCCAGATAACTACTGATAAGGCAGTGACATTGATGAATGAATGTGTGCAGGGAACCCTCGCTCTTTCTCTCTGTATCTATCTATCTGTGTCTTTCTGTCTGTCTGTCTATCTATCTATCTGTCTGTCTGTCTGTATGAATCTGTTTGTCTGTATCTCTGTGTCTGTCTAGCTCTGCTTATCTGTCTTTCTGTCTGCCTGTGTGCCTGGAGTATATGAAACTCCTTGAAGAATGGTGTGTTGACAAGTGTCAGATAACTCTTGACAGCCCAGTGACATTTGATAAATGTCAGCAGTGCTGGAAGGAACCCTCCCTTTTTCAATGTCTATCTGTCTGTCTATCTGTCTATCTGTCTGTATCTGTCTGTCTGTCTGCCTGTATCTGTCTGTCTGTTTGTCAAGCTCTGCTTATTTCTGTCTAACTCTACTTATCTGTCTTTCTGTTTACCTGTGTGTGTGTGTCTTTCCGTCTGCTTGTCTCAGTCTCAGAGTGCAGCTCGTAAGCCAACAGGTCTTATACACGATGCAGAAGTGAAGATGCATATAACTTGCCAGTCATGCTTATTATGCCTTATCTCTACAAGTATTGTATAGCACTTTGCCTGGAATTTTTGGGTTATCCTAGGTAATTTACACTATGTATAATAACTGTACTTATGTGTACATGTGAGAGAGAGAGAGAGAGAGATATAGGACATATAGATATAGACAGACAAAGATATAGACAGATAGAGAGACAGCCAAAGCCAGCCAGCCTGCCGAATACATAAGAACCTAAGAAAGAAGGAACACTGCAGCAGGCCTACTGGCCCATGCAAGGCAGGTCCATGTCACCCCCCAGCTTATACCAATGACCCACCTAGTCAGGTCACATCCTCTGAAGATAGGAGCATGGCATCAGACCTAGTAGCACAAGCTAGTCAGGTCCAACTCACACCCACCCACAGCCACTCATGTATTTATCTAACCTATTTTTACTTTCCTCTTATAAGGGGAGTGTTAATGCGACATGACATCAGTGAATCCCTGGTGTTTGCCACAGTATTTGCTCTAGCTGGCACTCAATTGAACTGGTGCTCCCACAAGGTACTAAGTGGTCCCAGATTTTTTTAATACTGCGCACACTGAGGGTGCAGATCCATTCTCTCATGTCTAGGCGACTCAGTCCTATCGCACTAAATTTGAAGGAATGAAAAATAAAACGTTGATCTATGTTCGGGGCAGTACGCACGTGAACGTATATCAACGTGTGGACAGTTTAAGGGTTAAATATGACGCTAATATCAACTCTACGGCTTATTTATCTATCACAATTCATCTTATATGACATAATAAAAAATATTAATAACATAGAAACATGACATATACTCTAGAATGAATAAAATATGTCATTACGTATGTCACGAGTGATGGTATGTTATTGTTGTTGGGTGTATAAGGGCCACTGAGAGCATAAACCTTACATAGTGGTGGTGAAGGCTAACTAACTCCTCCAACAACATTGGAGGAGTTAGTTTCATGCTGTCCTTTTTCTATCGACTAATCTCTTAACTTACTTGCTACACTGTTAATGCTACACTTTATCCCTGGCTGGCGCTATAGCCGTTATCGACTCCTGCTGCTTTAGCCCCAAACACAATGAATTATGCTGTGAATGAATTACAGTAGACCCTCGGTTTTCATACAGCTCCCAACTCGAACAATTATGTAAGTGTATTTTTGTAAGTGCTTTTGTAAGTGTATTTTTGGGGGTCTGAAACGACTAATCTAATTTGCATTCGTCCTTATGGGAACAAATTCGTTCGGTAACGGCACTCAAACAGCATTCTAAAAAGAATTATCAATGAAAACCGAGGGTCCACTGTACAGTGGTCCCTCGGTTTTCGCCGAAAATTCGTTCCAGAATGCTGCTCAAATGCCATTGCCGAACGAATTTACTTCCTTAAGAAATAATGTCACGTAGGTTAGTCTATTTCAGACCCCCAAAAATACACTTGCAACAGCACTTACGAAAATACACTTACATAAATGTTCGAGTTTGGAGATGCACGAAAACCGAGGGACCACTGTATATTGTGATGAGCTCGGAGAGTAATGTTCACTCTAGGATAAACAAAGCCAGACTGACTCAAAACGCTTGCGCGGGCAGGTGGTCAGGTCTGGTACGCAGGCCGAAACACAGGGCACAGTGCGAATCTCGGGAAAAAAATTAGCTGAAAAAAGCGCTCAAAACTCGAAGCGGCTGAAGCTAGAGGCTGCTGAAACTCGGGGTTCCACTGTATAGTACATCCAGGTTGCCAACATTATTCAACTTATATACAGCATATGAAAACTTAAAGCACTCATATTTTCCCATAATCCACTGTTTTAAGCCTTCAAACAACTTTTTGGTCACATTTAGGGTTTTGTAGTGTACTTCTACAGTCATTTAACACAAAATAATTTATAATTTATTTTAAAAAAAGATCCCTAGAGCAGGGCTGTCTTGGTTCCCAGCTTTTAGTTAAGAACATAATAAAATCAAGTGAGGACAAAGGCAGCAGTGAAGATGAAGAATAAAAAGTAAGATGAACAGAATTACTCTAAAAACTATTTCCGAGTGTGGGTCCTACATAACAGCTGCTGCAAGATAAGATAAGAAGATAAGATAGATAAGATTTTGTTTGGATTTTTAACCCCGGAGGGTTAGCCACCCAGGATAACCCAAGAAAGTCAGTGCGTCATCGAGGACTGTCTTGTCTTATTTCCATTGGGGTCCTCAATCTTGTCCCCCAAGATGCGACCCACACCAGTCGACTAACACCCAGGTACCTATTTGCTGCTAGGTGAACAGGACAACAGGTGTAAGGAAACGCGTTAAAATGTTTCCACCCCACTGGGAATCGAACCCGGTCCCTGTGTGTGTGAATCTAGAGCTTAAGCCACCAGGCCACTGGGTCAATTGATGGAAAGAAGCCTGAAGTTCAGGAGAGCAGTGGAAGATGCCTTGCTACCATGGAAAGAGCTTGACTTACAGTTTCAGCATTTAGCCAGCCGAAAGTCCTGCACATTTTTTTTTTTTTAACCAAAACCAATCAGCCAACTCGGCCACCTACAAAACTAGTACCTCAAGTGATGTAGATTTAGTGAGGAATCATCCATTTGACTTCCCATGGATGATTAGCATCATCATCTGTATGTATAATCATCATTATCATTATTATTGGTAAGCAAGGTTAAACAGTAGTGCATTTTATTTGTGTACCTGTACAAGAAATATTTTATAAAGAATGTGAAAGATAACTTTGCATTAGTATTTGCTGTTTCTGGATTTGCAGGGACCTCTGGGGAAAAAAATTACTGTATTATTTTTATGCGAAGCAGTTAACAAGTTTTCGTCATACAGCTCAAGAAGTGAAGAAGACTCCATCTTGCATCAGCTAAATGTGAGACAAAGAAATTACTCTCTCAGCTGGGCTTCTGTCAGGAAGACCTCAAGCACTGTAACCATTGCAAATTTGGAGAGCTGACTGTACTGTAATTTATTTGTATTCTTCGTTGAAAACAATTTTTTTACATAAAGAACACACCTTATATAATTATCTTTTGGATATAGTGGTAACTTGTTTGTAAACAAATAAATTGACTTTTGTTAATGCACTTATAATAGCTATGCTGTCACTGCTAAACAATAGGTTTTCTAAACCTTCATTTCATTTTGTCATGAATTTAGACTCCACAGATATATAATTTGGCTTCATTTTTTTTTATTTTTTCTTGGGGCACATCAGGCAGAAATATGAATCCAGGTGGAGGTAAGTTACAAGTTGTGAATGGGCCAGCACAAGTAGCATCCATATACTACTATTCTGTATGTGTCAAGACTTCATGTACAGTGGAACATGTCTAAGTTAGTTATGCTTATTTCCCAGTGTGTATTCAGTGCATCTTTCCTTGTGTTGGGTCCATAAAGAATGATTGTATTACAATCAGTGAATGTCATCCACTATACACCAATAATCTCTTCATTTTTACAAGCTTTTATCATTATTACTTAGGTGCAGAAAACTCTGCCACTTTGAAAGTAAATGTTGATGCATCTAACTCACAAGAGAAATTTCCTCTGCTTAATTTTAATATGTTAGTAAGTTTGAGTAAGTACTGCACCTGTATACAGTGGACCCCCGAGTTTCGTAAAAACTTCACTCCTGAAGTCTGCTCAAGTGCCATTACCGAACGAATTTACTCCCTTAAGGAAAAATTTCACGTAGGTTAGTCTATTTCAGACCCCCAAAAATACACTTCCACAAGAACTTACAAAATTATACTTACATAATTGCACGATTTCCGGGGTATTCGTTAACCGAGGGTCCACTGTACTATAGTAGAGCATAAGTATATTAAGAGAATCAAGAATACATTGAGCAAGAAAGATAAAGGGAATAATTAATGGTTTTCCTACAATCAGCTAATGCTGCTTGTTGTGTGAAAAGCAATCTCTAGCCTAGCAAATAGCCAACACAAATGATACAGCATATCAGTAGTGAACAAGGTATTTTTAGTTCACTACTCACAAATGCCCCATTTTTTGACAATGTTATGTAACAATAATAATTGTATAAGTAGGATTAGCTTGACTTTCCACTGTTTTGAAGTCTTGAGTCAAACTTAAGCATGATTTCAAGAAGATGTTTTGCATGCTCTCTGAACTGCTGTTTTATACTTACTAACCATTATATTTGATTTTTTAAAATACTGTATACCCACTGTATCACGATTTCACCCTTAAAAATCAGTCTCGTTTTGGGATACTATATTATGCACTGCATGCATATACTACACACTTTGTGGATGTATCAGCAACTAATTCACTTATTACACATTTTGTTATAGTCAGCAAAGGTAATGTAATGAATTACTGTATAATGAATGTTAAGTAAAAGGACACAAATGCAACTAATGAGACATTTTATTGTGGCAACGTTTCACTCTCCAGGAGTTTGAAAAAGCTCCTGGAGAGCGAAACGTTGCCACAATAAAATGTCTCATTAGTTGCATTTGTGTCCTTTTACTTAACATATTGTCGGTAATTCTACCAATATTAATACATAATGAATGTTATCAGTAAGGGCCATATAGTGCCTGGGGAATGGGAGGCAATCAGGTTTGATCCAAGAAAGGGAAGGATTAATCCTGTTTCTTGGCTCAAGAGCCCCTCACCAGTGACCTGCCTTATGAATTTTCCAAATGCTCATCTTATAGTTTTTGTTGACATACAATTCTGTGAGTTTAAAGTAAATAAGGGATTGTGAACATTGCACCTTTCACTGCCTGGCCTCTGTCTCCTTACATACTTGTCATGTGAAATAAATAAATACTTCTATTTGATACAGACCATTCAGATTCACTTTGGAATGAATGAATGCAATTTTCTTAGTCTACAGTGTTTGTAAATATACGTACATATAATTTAAATTACAAACTAATTATCTTGTACTGTACAGTGGACACCCGGTTTACGATAGTCTCCAAACTCGCCCTTTTATGTAAGTTTATTTTTGTAAGTGCTTTTGTAAGTGTAATTTTGGGGGTCTAAAAGGACTAATCTAATTTACATTATTCCTTATGGGAATAAATTCGTTCAGTAATGGCACTTGAACAGCATTCTTGAACGAAAAAATGACGTAATCCGGGGGTCCACTGTATTTTAATTTACTAGAGTACTGTAGTTGAATACAATATTTCATACATTAACAACACTTGAGAAATAAATGTTGTTATAAATGTTATACGCTACAGTATTTTGTATTTCCAGTCATTGACTTAAAACGTAATTTAGACTTAATGTTTTGTATAATTTAACAGCATTATACCAGTAGATGATTATTTCCACTCCATTAATTTGTGGAGTTTGGCTCTTATCTGGAAAAATGAAAACTTTGAAATTAATTTAAGCTGTAAAATTGAAATCTACAGTTGGCATGGGATACAGAAATTCAGCTTCTCTCAGAGTACAACCAATCAGAATATTTTGGATGCCACTAGCTAGTAAACAAACAATAAACCCTTCAACTTGTTTTGCATCATCACAGGTGTTAGGCATTCTCAAGAGACACAGAAGATGCATCACATGACATCTTTGCTGCCTCTAGAACACAAGTCTAAGTAACCAGTGTTTCTTGAATCCCTTCATTAATATTATTGTATATATCCTGCTTACACCCCATAAGGCACTTGTCTCCACTCACTACACTCCAACATGCTCACATGCCTGCTGGATGTTCAACACTCAGTTGCTCAAAACCTCCCTCACCCCCTTCTTCCAGTGTTTCTGGGATTTTCTCTTATCCCTCCTGTGCAAATTGGATTTGTACAGCTTCTTTGTCAATCTATTCTGCTATGCCCATTAAAATGACAAAACCATCTCAACAACCCTTCCTCTACTCTCTGAATTATCTTATACCTTTTAGTTTGCCCAAAATGCATTTGCATACTAGTGGTTTTCTTTTGTGCCTAACAGTGTTTTATGACATGTAAACTAATACATTGTCTTTGTATAGCATATAAATAAAAAAAAATAATTTGAATTTGAATTTTATATCAGCATACAGTCTTCTGATTTGCATGCTCATTGTTCACACCAAACATTGTTCTTAAACATGACATTCCCATTGGGTCTGGCCTACTCCTTGCTGCAGTGTTCTGAAGACCTGTACAGTGCTGGCTCCACTGTACTACTCTGCCACATTGCTTTTGCATCTGTTGATAAACTTCTTTCTGTCCACAGATATCACAAAGCTCTCTTCCTATCTTTCTTTCACATTTATTCTGTGATTCACCTCATCTTTTACATACCCAGTTGCCAACCTATTGTTTCCCAAATTTCTCAGTAGAGTAGATTGTTTCATATTCTTTGGACATTAACTTTGACTATCAAATTAGAGAGAGAGAGAGAGAGAGAGAGAGAGAGTGTGTGTACTCACCTAATTGTGGTTGAAGGGGTCGAGACTCAGCTCCTGGCCCCGCCTCTTCACTGATCGCTACTGGGTCCTCTCTCTCTCTCTCTAAGCTCCATGAGCTTTATCATACTTCGTCTTAAAGCTGTGTATAGTTCCTGCCTCCACTACATCACTTGCCAGATTATTCCACTTCCTGACTACTCTATGGCTTAAGAAATACTTCCTAACATCCCTTTGACTCATCTGAGTCTTCAACTTCCAATTGTGACCCCTTGTTTCTGTGTCCCCTCTCTGGAACATCCTGTCTCTATCCACCTTGTCTATTCCACACAGTATTTTGTATGTTGTTATCATGTCTCCCCTAACCCTCCTGTCCTCCAGTGTTCTCAGGCCGATTTCCCTTAACCTTTCTTCGTAGGACATTTCCCTTAGCTCTGGAACTAACCTTGTCGCAAACCTTTGCGCTTTCTCTAATTTCTTGACGTGCTTGACCAGGTGTGGGTTCCAAACTGGTGCTGCATACTCTAGTATGGGCCTGACGTACACAGTGTACAGTGTCTTGAACGATTCCTTACTAAGGTATCGGAACGCTATTCTCAGGTTTGCCAGTCGCCCCTATGCTGCAGCAGTTATCTGGTTGATGTGTGCTTCCGGAGACGTGCTCGGTGTTATACTCACCCCAAGATCTTTCTCCTTGAGCGAAATTTGCAGTCTTTGGCCACCTAGCCTATACAGTGGACCCTCGGTTTTCGTTCACCTCCAAACTTGAACAATTATGTAAGTGTATTTTCGTAAGTGTTTTTGTAAATGTATTTTTGGGGTCTGAAACGACTGATCTAATTTACATTTGTCCTTATGGAAAGAATTTTCAATGAAAACCGAGGGTCCACTGTTCTCTGTCTGCGGCCTTCTTTGGCCTTCCCCGCTCTTCGTGACTGCATTTGGCGGGGTTAAATTCGAGAAGCCAGTTGCTGCACCAGGTGTCCAGCCTGTCCAGGTCTCTTTGAAGTCCTGCCTGATCCTCATCTGATTTAATTCTCCTCATTAACTTCACATCATCTTCGAACAGGGACACTTCTGAGTCTATCCCTTCTGTCATGTCATTCACATATACCAAGAATAGCACTGGTCCTAGGACTGACCCCTGTGGGACCCCACTCATCACAGGTGCCCACTGTGATACCTCATCATATATCATGACCTGTTGTTGCCTCCCTGTCAGGTATTCTCTGATCCATTGCAGTGCCCTTCCTGTTATACATGCCTGATCCTCTAGCTTCTGCACTAATCTCTTGTGAGGAACTGTGTCGAAGGCTTTCCTGCAGTCCAAGAAAATGCAATCAACCCACCCCTCTCTCTCATGTCTTACTTCTGTTACTTTGTCATAGAACTCCAGAAGGTTTGTGACACAGGATTTGCCTTCCATGAATCCGTGCTGGTTGTCGTTTATAATCTTGTTTCGTTCCAGGTGCTCTACCAATCTCCTGATAATCTTCTCCATGACTTTGCACACTATACACATCAGTGACAGTGGTCTATAGTTTAGTGCCTCGTTTCTGTCTCCTTTCTTAAAAATGCGAACTACATTTGCCGTCTTCCATACCTCAGGTATGTGTGTGTGTGTGTGTGTGTGTGTGTGTGTGTGTGTGTGTGTAAATGAGAGAGAGAGAGAGTGTGTGTGAATGAGAGAGTGTATGTGTGTGAGTGAGAGATTTTGTGTGTGTGAGAGAGAGAGAGTGTATTCACCTATTTGTCGTTGCAGGGGTCGAGACTCAGCTCCTGGCCCCGCCTCTTCACTGATCACTACTAGGTCCTCTCTCACTCCCTGCTCCATGAGCTTTATCATACCTTGTCTTAAAGCTATGTATGGTTCCTGCCTCCACTGCCTCACTTTTCAGACTATTCCACTTCCTGACAACTCTGTGACTGAAGAAATACTTCTTAACATCCCTTTGACTCATCTGAGTCTTCAACATCCAATTGTGTCCCCTTGTTTCTGTGTCCCATCTCTGTAACATCCTGTCTCTGTCCATCTTATCTATTCCTCGCAGTATTTTGTATGTCGTTATCATGTCTCCCCTAACCCTCCTGTCCTCCAGTGTCGTCAGGCCTATTTCCGTTAACCTTTCTTCGTAGGACATTCCCCTTAGCTCTGGAACTAGCCTTGTTGCAAACCTTCGCACTTTCTCTAATTTCTTGACGTGCTTGACCAGGTGTGGTTTCGAAACTAGTACTGCATACTCTAGTATGGGCCTGATGTACACGGTATGCAGTGTCTTGAATGATTTCTTACTGAGGTATCGGAACACTATTCTCAGGTTTGCCAGTCGCCCATATACTGCAGCAGTGTGTGTGTGTGAGAGAGCTGGAGAGAGAGAGAGAGTTAGAGTGTGTGTGTGAGTGAGAGAGAAAGAGTGTGTATGAGTGAGAGTGTGTGTGTGTGAGTGAGAGTGTGTGTGTGAGTGAGAGAGTGTGTGAGTGAGAGAGTGTGAGTGAGAGTGTGTGAGAGAGAGTGTGTGAGAGAGAGTGTTTGTTAGTGAGAGAGTGTGTGTGAGTGAGAGAGTCTGAGTGAGAGTGTGTGTGTGAGAGTGAGAGTGTGTGTACTCACCTATTTGTGGTTGCAGGGGTCGAGTCATAGCTCCTGGCCCCCGCCTCTTCACTGATTGCTACTAGGTCCTCTCTCTCCCTACTCCATGAGCTTTATCAAACCTCGTCTTAAAACTATGTATGGTTCCTGCCTCCACTACGTCACTTTCTAGGCTATTCCACTTCCTGACAACTCTATGACTGAAGAAATACTTCCTAACATCTCTTTGACTCGTAGGAGTCTTCAACTTCCAATTGTGACCCCTTGTTTCTGTGTCCCCTCTCTGGAACATCTTGTCTCTGTCCACCTTATCTATTCCTCGCAATATTTTATATGTCGTTATCATGTCTCCCCTAACCCTTCTGTCCTCTAGTGTCGTCAGGCCGATTTCCCTTAACCTTTCTTTGTAGGACAATCCCCTTAGCTCTGGGACTAGTCTTGTTGCAAACCTTTGCACTTTCTCTAGTTTCTTGACGTGCTTGACCAGGTGTGGGTTCCAAACTGGTGCTACATACTCCAGTATGGGCCTGACGTATATGGTGTACAGTCTTGAACGATTCCTTAGTGAGGTATTGGAACACTACTCTTAGGTTTGCCAGCCTCCTGTATGCTGCAGCAGTTATCTGATTAATGTGTGCCTCAGGAGATGTGCTCGGTATTATACTCACCCCAAGATCTTTTTTCTTGAGTGAGGTTTGCAGTCTTTGGCCACCTAGACTATACTCTGTCTGCGGTCTTTTTTGCCCTTCCCCGATCTTCATGACTTTACATTTGGCAGGGTTAAATTCAAGGAGCCAGTTACTGGTCCAGGCTTGTAGCCTGTCCAGGTCTCTTTGTAGTTCTGCCTGATCCTCGACTGATTTAATTCTTCTCATTAACTTCACATCATCTGCAAACAGGGACACTTCTGAGTCTATCCCTTCCATTATGTCATTCACATATACCAAAAACAGTGTGTGAGTGAGAGTGTGTGAGTGAGAGAGTGTGTGTGAGTGAGTGAGTGAGAGAGAGAGTGTGTGTGAGAGAGAGTGTGTATGAAAGAGTGTGTGTGTGATAGTGTGTGAGTGAGAGAGAGTGTACTCACCTATTTGTGGTTGCAGGGGTCGAGATTCAGTGTGAGCGAGAGTGTGTGAGAGAGTGAGTGAGAGTGTGTGTGAGTGAGTGAGAATGAGTAAGTGAGAGAGTGTGTACTCACCTAGTTGTGGTTTCAGGGGTCGAGTCACAGCTCCTGGCCCCGCTTCTTCACTGGCCGCTGCTCAGTCACTCTACCTGCTCCATGAGCTTTATCATACCTCTCCTTAACCCTTTGACTGTTTCGGTCGTATATATACGTCTTACGAGCCACTGTTTTGGACGTATCTATACGCCTAAATTCTAGCGGCTTCAAATGAAGCGGGAGAAAGCTGGTAGGCCTACATGTGAGAGAATGGGTCTGCGTGGTGGGTGTGTGCAGTATGAAAAAAATTGGGGACCCAGTGGTGCATTGTGGGAGCGCCATGTTTGTAGTCATTTTTCACCATGCCTCGCGGTAAGAAGTACAGTGGTACCTCGAGTTACGATATTTTTTCGTTCGAGAATGCTGTTCAAGTGCCATTACCAAACGAATTTATCCCCATAAGGAATAATGTAAAATAGACTAGTCCTTTTACACCCCCAAAAATATACTTACAAAAGCATTTAAAAAAATAAACTTACATAAAAGGGCGATTTTGGGGACCATCGTAACTCGAGGTACCACTGTACCTCACTCCCCGGTGAATTGGAGGCCTTCTCTTCGCAAGTGATAGTTCAAACAGTGATGGAAGTGCCAGTAAATGTGAATTCCATGGTTTTCAGGAGGGTATTACCGAAAGCAGTGCCCAGGATAACATAATTAGTGATGAAAACCCAGATGACCCACAGCCTTCCACATCTTGTGCTGGGCCGTCTCATTCACGTTCACCTGTACCAGGACGAAAGAGGAAACTATTTCACTGTGTACATGACTCTGATGTGAGCAGTGTAAGTGATGATGACAGTTATTTCAAAGTTATTGAAAGCAGTTCTAGTGGTGACAGTGAGGGAGAGTATTCTCCAGTGAAGCGGCAGTATGTACGACGCAACATGCGTTCTGGTAGTGTGACATATGCTATTCCAAGGAAAAGGAGTAAATCTCGGAGTACATCTCTTGGCCCTACACCACGAATTGATAGTGAAGATGATGATATTGTGACAATGGGGATGCGTAATGTGCGTGGGGTAGCAGGTGGTAGTGGTGGTGGTGTTGGCGGTGGCACAAGTCATGTGGCACCAGGAGCGGGCCACGCTGCTAACTCAGCACACCAACATCCACTCTCAACCACCCCCACACTCCCACAACCTGCACAACCACAACCTGCACAACCACAACCTGCACAACCACAACCTGCACAACCACAACCTGCACAACCACAACCACAACCACCTGTCAATATCCAGTACCCACCAGCAGACCGCATCTGGGATTGGCAGCAAGGTGACAATTTTGTTCCCAATTCCCATGACTTTGATGAAGCACAAAGTGGAATACGGCCATCGTGTACACTTGGGAACAATGCTACTGAACTAGAATGCTTTCAGTTATTCTTTGATGAACCCCTGATGGACATTATTGTCAGGGAAAGCAACACATACTATGAGTACACCATGGCAAACACAATACTTTCACCAAGGTCACGGCTACACCAGTGAAAGGACACAACTGTGGCAGAGATGTACTTATTCTTTGCCACAATAATGCTTATGCCACATGTGTATAAGCACACTGTCAACACATACTGGTCGACAGAACGCCTGATTTCAACCCCAGGTTTTAGTGATATTATACCAGTGAATCGTTTTTTGATACTGTTGCGTATGCTTCACTTCTCTGACAAAACCAGGCCTGACAGAAACGACAGGTTATATAAGATCAGGAATGTGTTTATGTACCTGAAACAAAAGTGCTGTATGTATTTTTATCCCTTCAGGAAGCTTGTTATTGATGAGTCTTTGATTTTGTTCAAAGGCAGACTGTCATTCAAGCAGTATATACCAAGCAAGAGGAAACGCTTTGGTATAAAGTTATTTGTACTGTGTGATTGCAAAAGTGGTCTGGTTTTGGATATAATTGTGTACACTGGCAGTAATACATTGCAAGATACCAGGAAGTTATTGGGTATCTCTGGTGATGTGGTTAGAACAATGATGGAACCATATCTTGGTAAGGGGCATATATTATATACTGATAACTGGTACACAAGCCCTTTACTCAGTGATTTCTTGCGAGTGAACATGACAGACGTGTGTGGCACAGTGCATGCAAATCGTAAACATATGCCTAGGTTCGACGCTGGCACTCGTAGAGGTGAAGTGCAGGTGTTTGCTGCCAATAACATCATGGCATTTCGGTGGCAAGACAAACGTGATGTCACATTGTTGACATCAGTTCACAGACATGAAATGGTAGACACTGGCAAGCAGAATAGAGAGACCAATGAACTCATTCTAAAGCCTGCAGCTGTGATGGACTACAACCTCAATATGCGCTTAGTGGACAAATGTGACATGCAGATTGGATTTGCTGATTGTGTCCGCAAGAGTTATAAGTGGTACATAAAACTCTTTTTCCATCTTCTTGACATTTCCATGCTGAATGCTTATAACATTTACAAGTTGAAGACCAACAACAAGCCCAAATATGGTAAATTTTGTTTGTCAGTCATTAGACAAATAATATTCAAGTACCAAGGAACAACACCTGCAATAGACCAGCGCCCACAAAATTATCAACACATGCCCTCTCGTATGAGGCCTGGTGATCACTATCCCATACTACTGCCTCCTACTACTCTTAAGAAAAATGCTCAGAAGAGGTGTTTTGTCTGTAAACATTCCACAAAACGCCCACCAAAACGCAGAGACACTCGTTTTATGTGTGAGGAGTGTAAAGTACCACTGTGCATATATCCATGTTTCAAAGAGTTTCACAAGCTGCAGGAGTTCTAGGAAAGTGTTCAGTGAGTGTAAATATGTATATATATTATAGAACAATAGTAATGAACATTTTTTTTTTATTGTTTGTTTGTGTAAACAAGTTTTGTAAACAATATAAAGATACTAATGTTTATACTAGTATAGTGTTGCATACAACGAGTGTATATATAAACATTGCACCTTACCTTGGTCTAACAGGCCACATAAGTTACGTAAAAAAAGAAAATAGTGAAAAAAACAAGAAATCTACGAATGGAAGTAAACAAATGTTTACCGAGTGAGCGGCAGTCGCCGCTGTTGCCGTACGCAGATCATTTTCTGCCAACTTTACACCTCCATATCTCGGTAAGTATTGATGGCAAAAATCTGTTTTTAGGATAAAAACAATCAGAAAAATAATCTTAACATTTTGGTAAGAAAAAATAAATTTTTTTTTTTCGAATATTTTGCGACAACAGAATGGCACTCAGGATTGAGGGTTGCGACAGTCAAAGGGTTAAAGCTATGTATGGATCCTACCTCTACTACATCACTTCCCAGACTATTCCACTTGACAACTCTGACTGAAGAAATACAGTGGTACCCCGACTTACGATATTTTTTCATTCCAGAATGCTGTTCAAGTGCCATTACCAAATGAATTTATCTCCATAAGAAATGATGTAAAATAGACTAGTCCTTTTAGACCCCCAAAATTACACTTACAAAAGCATTTAAAAAAATAAACTTACATAATAGGGTGAGTTTGGGGACCATCGTAAGTCGGGGTACCACTGTACTTCCTAACATCCCTGTGATTTATCTGAGTCTTCAACTTCCAACTGTGACCCCTTATTGCTGTGTCCCATCTCTGGAACATTCTGTACTCACCTAATTGTGGTTGCAGGGGTGTGTGTGTGTGTGTATGTATGTGTGTGTGCGCATGCGTGCATGTGTGCATGTACATATACGTATATAATGTGTATACATGTATGTACAATACATATATAAACTTGTATGTACAGTAGGTATCATAAATATGCATGTGCATAAACAGGTCACAGAGAAAAACTAGACCTCTTACCATAAACTTTTATTTTAGAAATAAAATTCTGAAATACGTATGTACATGTTCCCCACCTAAACTAGTTCTTCGTAGGATTACCCTTCCTCTTGATGCCCTCAACTCTCCTAGGCACTGATAAGACTAACTCATGTATGATTAAAGTCAATACCCTCCCACACCTGCTTACTGGCACTCAAGATTTTGGGGTCAGAGTATGCATCTCTATTACAGAACTTGCATTTAGTAAGGTTTCAAATGTTCTTTATAGGATTTAAGTCCCTTGAGTTTCCAGGCCAGTCATTAAAGTACAGCCTCTCCTCACTTAGTGACGTACTCGTTTACTGATGGCTCAGTCTTACGACGGGCTCTCTGACCAGTATGGATACCTAAATAATGTATATTAGAGCTGATTTTCTCTATTCTGTTTATTACAATATACAGTACACTAATGTATAAACATTTAAAAATATACTAAAACTGTTATAAATGGTGCAAAGGTGACATTAAAACAATATCAAAGATGATTGACACAAACCCACTAGCATTATAGTATGTTCCTCACTTAGCGACAAATTCATTTACCAACGTGGTCTTAGGAACGGAACTCCATCGTTAAGTGAGGAGAGGCTGTATGGTAAATCACAATCATTTAGCCATATCTTTATGGCTTTGGCAGTATGGCAAGGGGCACTGTCTTCCACACAAAAGTTTGTCTTTGTGAGTGTGAGTGCTGACAATCCTGCCTCACACAGGAAAGTTGTAACAAAGGGAAGGATCACTTTCTGTGCTTCCCCTCCAAGAATTGAATCTGCTTGTGTTTGTAAACTTTGATCCAGAATGAACTCAGTGCTCTTCCCCCTTTTGAAATCATAATGAAGTTTCGTCATTCTGGATTTCGATGAGCTGCTCCTGTAGTTTGCTGATGTTTGAAATATCATCAGGTAGGTCTTTGGGTTCATTGTTGAAGGTGGTTTATCACCCAGGTGTATTTCATCACATTCCCATTAATATAGGGATCAGACTTTGTGATCAGCTTGGAAGTATGTTCCACAGTGATGCTGTGGACCTGGATGAGTGAAAATATGTCATACTCTTGAAGCACACTCAAGGATGAAAATGGTGCAGTCTTTCCAGTCTCAGTTGTACTCATCCTCAACTTTAATTTTCCCTTGAATGCTATTAATTTCTCTGACAGCTCAACCAGCATCTAATTGTGACCTTGCAATGAAATGTTCAAGCAGTTAATCTTGGCAGAAATATGAGCAAGCCACAAGCATCATCATCAGCTAATTTTGATTGTATTGCGAGTATCTGTATCGGTAAAAATTTTTGTATGATACCATCCATAGCAGTGTGTGTGTGTGTATATATATACAGTGGTACCTCTACTTACGAGCAGCTCCCAACTCGAACAATTATGTAAGTGTATTTTTGTAGGTGCTTTTGTAAGTGTATTTTTGGGGGTCTGAAATGGTTTAACCTAACTTTCATTATTTCTTATGGGAAAAAATTCCTTCGGTATCGGCACTTGAATAGCTGACTGTATATACAGTGGTACCCCGGCTGTCGGCCATAATTCGTTCCAGAATGCTGTTCGAGTGCCGTTACCGAACGAATTTGTTCCCATAAGGACAAATGTAAATTAGATTAGTCCGTTTCAGACTCCCAAAAATACGCTTACAAAGCACTACAAAATACACTACATTGTTCGAGTTGGGAACAGTACGAAATCCGGGGTCCATTGTATATACAGTGGTACCTCGGTTAACGATGGTCCCCAAACTACCCTTTTATGTAAGTTTATTTTTTTAAATGCTTTTGTAAGTGTATTTTTGGGGGTCTAAAAGGACTAGTCTATTTTACATTATTCCTAATGGGGATAAATTCGTTTGGTAATGGCACTTGAACAGCATTCTGGAATGAAAAAATATCGTTAACCGAGGTACCACTGTATATAGATATACAGTGGACCCTCGGTTTTTATACAACTCCCAACTCAAACAATTATGTAAGTGTATTTTTGGGGTCTGAACGGACTAATCTAATTTACATTTGTCCTTATGGGAACAAATTCGTTCGGTAACGGCACTCGAACAGTCTTCTGGAACGAATAAAGTATGAAACTCGGGGTACCACTGTGTATATACAGTAGACCGTCATTTATCACGAGATTATGTTACACGTTACGGGTATTGCACGATTGAAGAATTGCGGCACATTATTATCTAACACGACGTAAAAATGATATTACACGGTTCACGGAGGTGGAAAAATTTTTGAACGCACGGTGGTAGTCCGCTGTGGGTTAAACTATTGAGTCAGTGGGGGTCCTACTGAGGTGGCTATGAGCCACATCAAGTGCTTAATGCTGACGAGAGAAGTGTTTTCTGGAAGAAAATGCCAACACGAACTTATATCAGTCAGCAAGAGAAAAGTGCACCAGGCTTCAAGACAGCAAAGGATCGCTTCACCTTGCTCCTTTTCAGTAATACGTACATCAGGTGATTTCAAGTGTAAGCCCAATCCTCGTGCTTAGAGGAAAAGGGAATTTGTTTTTTCCTTCCTGCAAACTGTAAGTTTATTCAGATACACGGGGCCAGGAGCTGAGTCCCGACCCCTGCAACCACAATTAGGTAAGTACAGTTACATTGATTATCATACATAGCAGACAATGGAAATAAGTCACTCTGACTTTTTTGGGTTATCCTAGGTTCTCTACACATATGCTGCTATGTATGATAATCTTCGTAACTGTATCTGTGTATACCTGAATAAACTTACTTCCAGTTTGCGGGAAGGAAAAACAAATAACCATTCCCACAAGCAGCCTTGTTGTTGTTCAGCGGACACCACCGGCCTTCCCCAGCCACCCTGGACCCCACCATCCCAGCATTCGTACGTATTTCATAAGCGTCAAATAAAAGTCCTCTGCTACAAGCCAGCTGTTTGTGAAGAATATTAGACAAGACATAACCCGTGGCTTTAATGAAGTGTTACTTTGTACACATAAAAAGAGGTAAACATAAGTTTGTGTGACTGACTGACTTGACTGACTGACTGACTGACTTGACTGACTTACTGACTGACTTGACTGACTGACTGACTTACTTGACTGACTTACTGACTTGACTGACTGACTGACTTGACTGACTGACTGACTTGACTGACTGACTGACTTGACTGACTGACTGACTGATTGATTTGACTGACTGACTTCACTGACTTACTGAATGACTTACTGATTGAATGACTGAATGACATGACTGACTGACTGACTTGACTGACTGACTGACTTACTTGACTGACTGACTTACTTGACTGACTTACTGACTTGACTGACTTACTGACTTGACTGACTGACTGACTGACTGATTGACTTGACTGACTGACTTCACTGACTTACTGAATGACTTACTGACTGAATAACTTGACTGACTGAATGACATGACTGACTGAATGACTTGACTGACTGACTGAATGACTTGACTGACTGAATGACTGAATGACTTGACTAACTTACTGACTGACTTACTGACTGACTTGACTGACTGACTGACTGACTTACTTGACTGACTTACTGACTTGACTGACTTCAAATTCAAATTCAAATTCTTTATTTCATGTAATATACAAGGTGGGGTGTACTTATAATTATACATTAAAGTAGATATTACAAGATGGATAATAATATGCCTAGGTATGCCTAGGCTTTTCAGGCAGTCTTATGATAGGTCTTACTCAATAGCTACACAATGATTATACAGATAGGTTAGGTAATTGTAGTGATTAACTAGGTTTACAAAATTTAGGTACTGGAATTTAAACATTTAAGAATTTAACAATTAGTATAAGAAGTTAGCAATTAGTTTATATATTAATGATAAAGGTGATGTATTGGCATAATATAGTTTCTATATTGGAGTGTCTTAGGCAAATTTATGACTAGCTTAAGTATTATGAAGCAATAGTTGTATTAGAATTTTGGTTAGTACTGTGCAAATTAAGGGGAATCACAGATATCAATAAGTGTATTTTGCTGTGGTTAGTACTGTGCAAATTAAGAGGAATCACAGATATCAATAAGTGTATTTTGATGTGGATACGTGCAAGATAAGGTAGTTTTCATGTGGTTAGCTACCGGTTGGGTGCGTAAGGGAGATAAGATGTTTTTTAATGGTGCCTTTGAAAATGGAGGTGAGTACAACTGTCAGGTGATGTACACTCACCACCGTACACAACTGTCAGCTGATGTACACTCATCACCGTACACAACTGTCAGGTGATGTACACTCACCACCGTACACAACTGTCAGCTGATGTACACTCATCACTGTACACAACTGTCAGCTGATGTACACTCATCACCGTACACAACTGTCAAGAAAGTGTTTTAGCTCAGGGTTAAAATTGGAATTAATGGTTCTATAAATGTAGATAGCAGAGTAGTAAGTATGGATGTTCTGGACAGTGAGTAGGTTTAGGTCTTTGAAGAGTGGGGGGGTGTGCTGCCTAGCGTTGGATTGTGTGATAATTCTTACTGCGGCTTTTTGTTGGGTTATTATTGGCTTTAGGTGGGTAATTGCTGTTGATCCCCATGCACAAATGGCATATGTGAGGTAGGGATATATGAGTGAGTAGTATAGTGTGGGTAGGGCTGATTGTGGTACATAATACTGTATCTTAGAGAGGATCCCACAGTTTTGGACACTTTCTTTGTTATGTGTTGGATATGGGTGCTGAATTTCAGGCTGCTGTCAAGGTGAAGGCCCAGGAACTTGCCCTCGTTATGTCTAGTAATAGATGTAGAGTTGATCTTAATGTTTAATTGTGGATCATCTGTTCTGTTGCCAAACATAATACAGTGGACCCCCGAGTTTCGTAAACCCGGAAATCGTACATTTATGTAAGTATAATATTGTAAGTGCTTGTGGAAAAGTATTTTTGGGGGTCTGAAATAGACTAACCTACGTGACATTTTTCCTTAAGGGAGTAAATTCGTTCGGTAATGGCACTTGAGCAGACTTCAGGTGTACAGGGAGTTCCAGATTTTAGGCCCTTTTATGGGCATTGAATTTTTGTATAGATTTAGTCGGACACGGGGAATGTCAAAGAGATGTTTATGTCTGGTATTATGTCTATGGGTCCTGTCACAACTTACTGACTTGACTGACTTACTGACTTGACTGACTGACTGACTGACTGACAATGACTTACTGACTGAATGACTGAATGACTTGACTGACTTACTGACTGAATGACTTGACTGACTTACTGACTGAATGACTTGACTGACTGAATGACTTGACTGACTGAATGACTTGACTGACTGAATGACTTGACTGACTGAATGACTTGACTGACTGAATGACTTGACTGACTTACTGACTGAATGACTTGACTGACTTACTGACTGAATGACTTGACTGACTGAATGACTTGACTGACTTACTGACTGAATGACTTGACTGACTGAATGACTGAATGACTTGACTGACTGAATGACTTGACTGACTTACTGACTGAATGACTTGACTGACTGAATGACTTGACGGCTGACTGATGACTTACTGACTGAATGATTTTACTGACTTACTGACTGAATGATTTTACTGACTTACTGACTGAATGACTTGACTGACTTACTGACTGAATGGACTTGACTGACTGAATGACTTGACTGACTGAATGACTTGACTGACTGAATGACTTGAATGACTGAATGACTTGACTGACTGAATGACTGAATGACTTGACTGACTTACTGACTGAATGACTTGACTGACTGAATGACTGAATGACTTGACTGACTTACTGACTGAATGACTTGACGGCTGACTTACTTGACTGACTTACTGACGGCTAGCTTGACTGACTGACTGACTGATTGACTTGACTGACGACTTCACTGACTTACTGAATGACTTACTGACTGAATGACTTGACTGACTGAATGACTGAATGACATGACTGACTGAATGACTTGACTGACTGAATGACTGAATGACTTGACTGACTGACTGAATGACTTGCTGACTTGACTGACTGCACTGACTGACTACTGACGGACGACTGACTACTGACGACGACTGACTTCCGGCTGACTTACGCTTGACTGACTACTGACTTGACTGACTACGCTGACTAACTGACGACTTGACTGGCTGATTGACTTGACTGACTGACTTCACTGACTTACTGAATGACTTACTGACTGAATGACTGAGCTGACTGAATGACTTGACTGACTGAATGACTTGACTGACTGAATGACTTGACTGACTTACTGACTGAATGACTGAATGACTTGACTGGACTTACTGACTGAGACTTGACTGACTTACTGACTGAATGACTTGACTGACTTACTGACTGAAGCGGCTGACTTACTGACTGAATGACTTGACGCTTACTGACTGAATGACGGCTGACTGACTGAGCGACGGACTGACTGACTGACTTGACGGCTGACTGGGAACTTGACGACTTACTGACTTACTGACTGGAGACTTGACTGACTTACTGACTGGAATGACTTGACTGACTGAATGACTTTACTGAATGACTGAATGACTTGACGACTGAATGACTTGACTGACTTACTGACTGAATGACTTTACTGACTGAATGACTTGACGACTTACTGACTGAATGACGTGACTGACTGAATGACTGACTGACTGAATGACTTGACTGACTGAATGACTTGAATGACTGAATGACTTGACTGACTGAATGACTTGACTGACTTACTGACTGAATGACTTGAATGACTGAATGCGTGACTGACTTACTGACTGCAAGGTGACCGCTTGACTGACTCTACTGACTGAATACTGACTGACTTACTGACTGAATGACTTGACTGAATGAATGACTTGACTGACTTACTGACTGAATGACTTGACTGACTTGCTGACTGAATGACTTGACTGACTGAATGACTTGACTGACTTACCTGACTGGAATGACTTTGACTGACTTACTGACTGAAGAGCTTACTGACTTACTGATTGAATGACTTGACTGACTGAGGAATGACTGACTGACTGAATGACTGACTTGCTGACTGTGGCCGAATGACTGACTGACTTACTGACTGAATGACTTGACTGACTGAATGACTTGACTGAATGACTTGACTGACTGAATGACTTGACTGACTGAATGACTGAATGATTTGGGACTGACTTACGTGAATGACCTGACTGACTGAATGACTGAATGACTTGACTGACTTACTGACTAAATTACTTGACTGACTTACTGACTAAATTACTTGACTGACTTACTGACTGAATGACTTGACTGACTTACTGACTGAATGACTGAATGACTTGACTGACTTACTGACTGAATGACTTGACTGACTGAATGACTTGACTGACTTACTGAATGACTTAAGTTAGACACTGTTACAAAATGACACGATATCTATAGTAATAGACATCTCCAGTGAACACTAGAAAGTATCCAGCCTGTTACTGGGCTTTTGCAACAAAGTCAGTATCCTAGTCCAGTTATCCAACATTTTCAATAGTCCTCATGAGGATTACAACTGATAGGGTACTAACCAAAGTATAAAATTTAATATGTTTATTAACAAAGTTAGTGTCTAGGGTTTCAAAGTAAATATATGTACATATGATCAGGATGTTCATTAAGTAATACATTAGGAGGTTAGCTCCTACACTGCTCTCATATACAATAATGCTGTGCTGAGGGCACATATATCAAATGACTCTAAAGTACCATCAGGTACAATGTCAGTAATTACAATAATACAGATATATGCAAATAAGAATATATGTGTGTATGAGTGAGCTCCCGGCAACTCTAACTCGACTCAACCAGTGTCCGACTGAACTTCTCATAGCTAGTTTCTCTAACAAACTGACAATCAAAGCAGCTGACTGACCAGTAAAATGACCATTCGCATAACAGCAATATAACAGGCAACAGCAACACAGCGTCAGGAACAGGAGATAGAAAATTGACCTAACTGGGGACCATCAATAGATCCTTCAAAACAGTCACAAAACTCCTTTCTACTGAATCTAGGTTCAGCATAAACAATCCCAAACTGTGAGGTGCACAGATGCCTTATCGAATTAGGTCAGGAGCTGTAGCTAGAGACCTGAGTTATCAGAGTGTCAATGTGACACACAACCCAGAAAAAACGTCAAAATCACTGTCTAGTCTATCCTCTGTGAACAGAGTTACACAGAGTCCTGAGAAGCATGTTTCGTCTCACCACCGAACACATACTCTACCCAAACAGAGTCTAAATGGCAGAAAAGAAACAGAGACAGAAGAGGTGTTGTTCTCAAGATGTCCAGCTGCGTAGTGCTCTCGAGGAAGCGCAGCAGCCACCCACCTCAGGTGGAATCACGTGACTCCCTCCCAGCAACTAGGCAACAGCAGCATAACAAGCCTAGTGTCATAACGGTAGTTTGCCAACTCCAAGGCAGCTACTACAAACATGAGTACAATTTATAATGTTACATCCTACCTAATAAACATAGCTAAGTCAAATAATGTCAAATATAAGTCAAATAGGTCAAATAATAATATAAAGCAAGATATAACCCCCTTTAAACTATTTTTGGGAAAATCAGCAAATAAAATTTTAGAAAATGGAAATATTTAAACAACCTTTTAAATAGAATAACAAAGGGGCCCACCTGGGGGGAATATTCCCTTTTCACCCCCCCAAAAGGGCGCACTAGGGGAAGTAGTAATGTCCCATTACATTCTTCAAAAAAAAAAAAAATATATATCATCTCAGTTTTCTTTAGGGCATAGTGTTCATTTCACAAACTACGCCCCCTTTCTAGGGGAGTACACAAACCCCGTAATGTCCGACACTTGATTAAAAAAGAAGGTAGTTTTTTTCCGGGGGCTCCAACAGTGGTGGTCATAGTGGTGCATTTTACACAGCAGTCTTGGAGAGAGGAGAAAAATTCCACTCTAATAACAGTGGTAGGGGAAAGAAACAGTAAGGTAATGACTGAAGGGGGAAGCTTGGGGAGAATAAGGGGGTAGAGAAACCTGTGGAGCTGCCCGCTCGGCAAAAACATTCCCACCAAATTTCAAACTCAGCTTTCCCCTTCTTTTAACCACACACATATCACACATTTGGAAGGGTTTAAACATAGTTATTAGACATAAATACAAAAATTTTCATGGGGCAAAATTGGGTTTTACGTTACTTTTTTTTAATTCAAAAAAGTTTTAATTGGGGACAAAATGACTTTAAATTTAAAAAGTTTTTAATGATAATATGACGTAAGAGCGTAAAACATTCATCACTACTGATATGTTTAATACTTTTAATAAGGGATTCTGAGAGCCCACCCCCATTATCCTAGCATTTTTTTCATTGTTTAATATATAGAGGGTTTTTGGTCTGAAAATACATTTATCTTAAAAGGAGAAGTGCCCAAAATATGTCGAAATGCTCTAACGGGGCAAA
>WNWK01013425.1:0-48736 GCA_009830355.1 Cherax destructor
CTATCATCATTCTATCATGCAGGAGGAGCCACATGTCTATGGTGCATCCAACAAAATAAGCAGACTCTTGGATGTCACTACCGCCCGCCTCCGGCTGGGTTACAAGTATATTTGGCAGGTTAAATCACCACCACCAGATGTAGACCAAACAAGATGTAAACTTTGCCAGTTGGATTATTGTCACACCCTGCGTCATTATGTACTGGAGTGCGATAAAATTAATGAATTCAGAGACTACTCATTCAGAAATGTTCAAGATATGTCAAAGTATTTTATCCACAGTGGTACATTACAGACCATTCTGGAAAAATACCCTGACTTTGCTCCCTGTAAATAAAGCATTGACACGCGTGTGTGTGTGTGTATATGTATATGTGTGTATGTGTATGTGTGTATGTATATACATGTATGTGTGTGTATGTGTGTGTGTATATATATGTATGTGTATATGTATATGTGTGTGTGTGTGACCCAACAATTAAAATTTGCACCAATAACTCATTTTAGTTGTAGCTGGGTGTAGACTAATAGATTGCTCATTGCTTTATAATTTGTTCATGAGTGCAACCATGTACAGACGTAAGTAAATTTACTTACATGATTCATTACCTTGTAACTAGTGAATTAATTACCATTGTACCTTGTTCAGCTATCAAAACTTTGGGGCCCAGTCTCTGGACCCTATATATACCTCTGTAATCTGCAAATACCTTTGTAACTTGTCATGATTGTGACCATCTGAGTTCATTACCTTTGTAACTTGCTCAGCTATCAAACTTTGAGGTCCAGTCCCTGGACCCATTATGTACCTCTGTAATCTTTTGACTACCGACCACAGGATGGGTATGGGGTGCATAATAAAGATATCAAACTAACTAACTCCGGCTGGGTTACAAGCATCTCTGGCAGGTTAAATCACCACCACCAGTTCCTGGAGTCTACCTGGAGAGAATTCCAGGGGTCAACGCCCCCGCGGCCGGGTCTGTGACCAGGCCGCCTGTTGGACCAGAGCCTGATCAACCAGGCTGTTACTGCTGGCCACACCAGTCCAACGTACGAACCACAGCCCGGCTGATCAGGTACCGACTTGAGGTGCCTGTCCAGATGTAGACCAAACAAAATGTAAACTTTGTCAGTTGGATTATTGTCACACCCTGCGTCATTATGTACTGGAGTGCGACAAAATTAATGAATTCAGAGACAACTCACTCAGAAATGTTCAAGATATGTCAAAGTACTTTATCCACAGTGGTATATTACAGACCATTCTGGAAAAATACCCTGACTTTGCTCCCTGTAAATAAAGCATTGCCACGTGTGTGTGTGTGTGTGCGTGTTGATTGCCATTTTGTCCTATGCACATGTCGATTGAAGGCTGGGCCTGTTGTACTCACCTAATTGTACTCACCTAATTGTGGTTGCAGGGGTCGAGTCTCAGCTCCTGGCCCCGCCTCTTCGCTGTCTGCTACTGGGTCTCTGCTCTCCCTGCTCCATGAGCTTTATCATACCTTGTCTTAAAACTATGTATGGTTCCTGCCTCCACTATATCTTTCTCTAGTCCATTCCACTTCCTGACTACTCTGTGGCTGAAGAAATGTTTCCTGACATCCCTTTGACTCATCTGAGTCTTCAGCTTCCAGTTGTGTCCCCTTGTTTCTGTGTTCCCTCTCTGAAACAACCTGTCACTATCTACCTTGTCAATTCCCCGCAGTATTTTGTATGTCGTTATCATGTCTCCTCTGACCCTTCTTTCCTCCAGTGTTGTTAGTCCTATTTCCCTCAACCTTTCTTCATAAGACAGACCCCTGAGTTGTGGAACTAACCTTGTCGCAAACCTTTGCACTTTCTCTAGTTTCCTTACGTGCTTGACCAGGTGTGGGTTCCAGACTGGTGCTGCATATTCTAGTATGGGCCTGACGTACACGGTATACAGTGTCTTGAACGATTCCTTGTTAAGGTAACGGAACGCTAATCTAAGGTTTGCCAGACGCCCATATGCTGCCGCAGTTATGTGGATGTGTGTGTGTGTGTATGTATATATGTGTGTTAGTTACCATTTTGTCCTAGACACATGTCGATTAGACACTAGGCCTGTTGTATGTATGTACTCACCTAGTTGTACTCACCTAGTTGTGGTTGCAGGGGTCGATTCATATCTCCTGACCCCGCCTCTTCACTGGCTACTACTGGGTCATGCTCCCTGCTCCATGAGCTTTATCATACCTCTCCTTAAAGCTATGTATGGAACCTGCCTCCACTACATCGCTTCCCAAGCTATTCCACTTCCCGACCACTCTATGACTGAAGAAATACTTCCTAACATCCCTGTGATTCATTTGAGTCTTCAACTTCCAACTGTGTCCCCTTGTTGCTGTGTCCCATCTCTGGAACATTCTGTCTCTGTCCACCTTGTCTATTCCTCTCAGTATCTTATATGTCGTTATCATGTCCCCCCTATCTCTCCTGTCCTCCAGTGTCGTCAGGTCGATTTCCCTTAACCTCTCTTCGTAGGACATACCCCTTAGCTCCGGGACTAGTCTTGTTGCAAACCTTTTCACTTTCTCTAGCTTCTTTACGTGTTATTACTATTACTATATAGAAAGTCCCTTGTTATGCTGAGCATTTCGGGCAGATTAGGTCAGTGTCCTAGGATGCGACTCACACCAGTCGACTAACACCCAGGTACCCATTTTACTGATGGGGAACATAGACAACAGGTGTAAAGAAACACGCCCAATGTTTCTGCCCTGGCTGGGAATCGAACCCAGGCCCTCGCCGTGTGAAGCGAGAGCTTTAGCCACCAAGATGTGGGTACCAAACTGGTGCTGCATACTCCAGTATGTGTGTGTGTGTGTGTGTGTGTGTGTGTGTGTGTGTGTGTGTGTGCGTGTGTGTGTGTGTGTGTGTGTGTGTGTGTGTGTGTAAGGAAACACTTCGAAATGTTTCGGCCCCGCCGGGAATTGAACCCGGGACCTCCGTGCGTGAAGCGAGAGCGTTAGCCACCGTGTATGTGTGTGTGTGTGTGTGTGTATGTGTATATGTAAGTGCGTATGTATATGTGTGTGTGTGTGTGTGACCCAACAATAAAATTTGCACCAAGAACTCATTACAATTGTGACCAGGTGTAGACAAGTGAATTGTTCATTGCTTTATAATTTGTTCATGATTGTAACCATATATAAACGTAAGTCAATTTACTTACATGTTTCATTACCTTTGTAACTTGTGAGTTCATTACCTTTGTAGCTTGTTAGTTCATTACCTTTGTAACTTGCTCAGCTATCAAAACTTTGGAGTCCAGTCCCTGGACCCATTATGTACCTCTGTAATCTTTTGACTACCGCCCACAGGATGGGTATGGGGTGCATAATAAAGATATCAAACTAAACTTGTGACGAACCATTATTACTGGTCCCTGTCACTTGATATGTGCCAACATAACCCTTTTTATTGGATGGGTTGTAACTATTACCATTGGGATAATTTTTTCCTTTGTGGAACTTAACTGATGACTCAACGTCATTATGACCTGTATTCTTAAAGGTAGTGGGCTGGTTAGTCTGCAGTTGAACAATTAATTAAGACACATGTGCAACATTTGGGTATCTTTAAAGTACAATAAAGATACCCAGATGTTGCACATGTGTCTTAATTTCACATTGTCGGTATTGTATACCATTCTTGTACAACAATTAATTCTTGCAATATACTCAATATACTCAGATCACAACATAAGGACCATAAGGACCATAAGGACCATAACAATGTAGCAATTGCATCTGCTCGAAAAATGACAGGATGGATAATGAGAACCTTCAAAACCAGGGATGCCAAGCCCATGTTGACACTTTACAGATCGCTTGTTCTATCTAGGCTGGAATATTGCTGCACACTAACTGCACCTTTCAAGGCGGGTGAAATTGCTGACCTTGAAAATGTGCAGAGAACCTTCACCGCACGCATAAGTGCGATAAACCACCTCAACTACTGGGAACGCTTGAAGTTCCTAAACCTGTACTCTCTAGAACGCAGGCGGGAGAGATACATTATTATATACACATGGAAAATTCTCGAGGGCTTAGTACCAAACTTGCACACAAAAATCACTCCGTACGAAAGCAAAAGACTCGGCAGGCGATGTAACATCCCCCCAATGAAGAGCAGGGGTGCCACTAGCACGTTGAGGGACAACACAATAAGTGTGAGGGGCCCATGATTGTTCAACTGCCTCCCAGCATACATCAGGGGGATTACCAACAAGCCCCTGGCTGTCTTCAAGCAGGCACTGAACAGGCACCTCAAGTCGGTACCTGATCAGCCGGGCTGTGGTTCGTACGTTGGACTGCGTGCGGCCAGCAGTAACAGCCTGGTTGATCAGGCTCTGGTCCAACAAGAGGCCTGGTCACAGACCGGGCCGCGGGGGCGTTGACCCCTGGAATTCTCTCCAGGTAGACTCCAGGTAGACATGCATGCGGGGAGCCCCAGATCAACAAAATGTAATCAGCCGCGAGGGAGCCTTCTCCAAATTCAACTTCGATAACAAAAACATAAGGTGGGACCAAGTAAACCAAGTCCTAAATGATATAAACTGGGAAGATTGCCTAAGCATCACGGATCCTAACCTATGTCTAGAACAAATTAACTCTGTGGTACTTGAGGTTTGCTCAAGGCAAATTCCCTTAAGGAAAAGGAGGAGAAGATGCAAACTAGAAAGAGAGAGGCGCTCCCTATACAGGCGAAGACAAAGAATAACGGAGCGGCTACAGGAGGCCAATATATCTTAAATACGAAGGGAGACACTAGTCAGAGAAATAGCAAACATCGAATTAATACTAAAGGAATCTTACGGGAATCAAGAAACGCGGGAAGAATAAAAAGCCATAAATGAAATTGAAAGAAACCCAAAGTATTTGTTTTCTTATGCAAAATCAAAGTCGACAACAACAACCAGTATTGGGCCCCTACTTAAATGGGATGGGTCCTACACAGATGACAGCAAGGAAATGAGTGAGTTACTTAAGTCTAAGTATGACTCAGTTTTTAGCGAGCCGCTAACCAGACTGAAAATCGAAAACCTAAATGAATTTTTTATGAGAGTGCCACAGAACATGACAGACGCATGCCTATCTGACATCACCCCGACGCCAAATGACTTCGAAAAGGCAATAAATGACATGCCCATGCACTCCGCTCCAGGCCCAGACTCATGGAACTCCGTGTTCATCAAGAACTGCAAGAGGCCCCTATCACGTGCTTTTAACATCCTATGGAGAGGGAGCATGGACACTGGGGTCGTCCCGCAGTTACTAAAAACAACAGACATAGCCCCACTCCACAAAGGGGGCAGTAAAGCAATAGCAAAGAACTACAGACCAATAGCGCTAACGTCCCATATCATAAAAAGCTTTGAAAGGGTTCTAAGAAGCAAGATCGCCACTCATCTTGATACCCATCAATTGCACAACCCAGGGCAGCATGGGTTTAGAGCAGGCCGCTCCTGTCTGTCCCAACTACTGGACCACTACTACAAGGTCGTGGATGCTCTAGAAGACAAACAGAATCTAGATGTTATATATACAGACTTTGCAAAAGCCTTTGACAAGTGTGACCATGGTGTAATAGCACACAAAATGCGTGATAAAGGAATAACGGGAAAAGTTGGTAGATGGATCTATAATTTCCTAACAAGTAGAACACAAAGAGTAGTAATCAACAGAGTAAAGTCTGAGGCAGCTACTGTGAAAAGCTCTGTTCCACAAAGCACAGTAATCGCTCCCATCCTGTTCCTCATCCTCATATCGGACATAGACAGGGATATAAGCCACAGTGCCGTGTCTTCCTTTGCAGATGACACCCGAATCTGTATGACAGTGTCCACCGTTGAAGACACTGCAAGACTCCAAGCATACATAAACCAAATCTTTAAATGGGCTGCAGAAAACAATATGAAGTTCAATGATGAGAAATTTCAATTACTCAGATACGGAAAACGTGAAGAAATTAAAATCTCATCGGAGTACAAAAACTAATTCCAACCACACAATAGAGCGAAAAACAAATGTCAAAGACCTGGGAGTGATCATGTCAGAGGATCTCACCTTCAAAGACCATAACATCGTAGCAATTGCATCTGCTAGAAAAATGACAGGATGGATAATGAGAACCTTCAAAACCAGGGATGCCAAGCCCATGTTGACACTTTACAGATAGCTTGTTCTATCTAGGCTGGAATATTGCTGCACACTAACTGCACTTTTCAAGGCGGGTGAAATTGCTGACCTTGAAATTGTGCAGAGAACCTTCACGGCACGCATAACTGCGATAAACCACCTCAATTACTGGGAACGCTTGAAGTTCCTAAACCTGTACTCTCTAGAACGCAGGCGGGAGAGATACATTATTATATACACATGGAAAATTCTCGAGGGATTAGTACCAAACTTGCACACGAACATCACTCCCTACGGAAGCAAAAGACTCGGCAGGCGATGTAACATCCCCCCAATGAAGAGCAGGGGTGCCACTAGCACGTTGAGGGACAACACAATAAGTGTCAGGGGCCCAAGATTGTTCAACTGCCTCCCAGCATACATCAGGGGGATTACCAACAAACCCCTGGCTGTCTTCAAGCAGGCACTGGACAGGCACCTAAAGTCGGTACCTGACCAGCCGGGGTTGTGGTTCGTACGTTGGACTGCGTGCGGCCAACAGTAACAGCCTGGTTGATCATGCTCTGGTCCATCATGAGGCCTGGTCACAGACCGGGCCGCAGGGGCGTTGACTTCTGGAATTCTCTCCAGGTAAACTCCAGGTTATTTCCTCAAACCCAAAGTAAACCTTGTGGTGCTTGTTAGATAACCACTCTATCGTCTTATGGTTCAATTTATTTTGTATCATCCCACTCAACAACCAATCTGATTCCTCTAGAATCAGATTGAGAGTGCTCTCTAGTTTAATCCGAAATTGTTGCAGGCCTTTATAGTTGTGATCTGGAGTTTTCAAATTAACCAGCGTAGTTACCAGATCCAATCTACGCTGTTCCGAATTACCATAAGTACTCTTTAACAGACTAACAGCTTCTGTATAAGAGTCGTTTATATTGGGGAAAGCCTGAATGAGAATGAGGGCATCTCCCCTCAATTGTCCCTTTAAATAAATCAAATTATTAACATGTTCAAGATCATTCCTATCATGTACCATTGCCTTAAAAATGGACCAAAATTCCTCCCAGCTGTCTCCTGGCTGGAACGACAGCAATTGTACCTCTGGGAATTTGGGGAGGAACATCTTATTTACTGTCCCACGCTGGCCCACTACGTTATCTACAATCTTTGCACTGCCCAAAGCCCTAGTTTTACAGGACAGAATATGTTCCTCCACTTCATAATATTGCTCAAACAGTGTTTCTATTTCATCATTATCTGTACAATTCTCCATAAGGTCCTTTTCATATTCCTTAAACCACAACTTGTATGACTCATATCTACTATTTAAGGAGTCTAAATACAATTTTAATTCATTGGGGTCCACTTTATCTTGGTCCATTAACTCGTTGCACTTATTGAGTGCCTTTGTAACATGACCCTTACGAGCTTGTAACGAGGCTATCTTTGCTTTAATATCCCTGGGCTTGCCACTCCCAGCAGCTTCATCGGGTCCAGCCATGGTAATAGAATTAATAACCACTGATGGTACAATTAAGTAAATCCTTTATAAAGGTGATTCTCACACCTTACTCTTGCACAAATCGTAGCCACGCCTGTGTTAGCATTTGATTGGACTAATTGCAATACACCACACAATCAATTAATCTGTGTACTCTATACTCACTTTTTACAATCAGTCACTTAATTATTAAATAATTAATTCAATAATGATTAATTCACTAATCACATCCGGTTCACGAAGGACAAACGGGCAGATGTGGGGAATTAAGAGATTACCTGTCTGGGCTAGATTTAGATTTTGCCACCGAAGTGGCTAGTTTATTGTGCACCCCATATCCATCCACAGGATGGATATGGGGTGGAACATATGATGTGGAACACTCCTACAGGCATTCTCTATTCCAACCTCCAGCAGAAATATTTGTCTAACCTATTTTTATACTACCCATGTAATTGTTTTATCACCTTTTACTCATGTACAAATTGATTGTTGTACCTTATTGTATTACTACTACTACTACAACTTATATCACTACTACTTCTACCACCACTAGTATTACACCTCACTTGGAGAGTATATATATACGCTCTGTGTCCATGTATCGCTTGTAACGGCTTGAAAAAGCTCCTGGAGAGCGAAACGTTGCCACAATAAAATGTCACATTAGTTGCATTTGTGTCCTTTTACTTAACAGACACTTAAGAGCAAATAGCATAGTTTGTACGTGCTTATCTTCAGAACCTTTATTTTTAAGCATTTTCCGGCAATTTGGCAGCAAGTTCCAAGGCAACTTTTGAAGCCAAGAGTCATTGGCTTCTTTCTAACAAATGGCTTGAAATTGAACCGAGATTGTTGATGCACTTTTGACATCATCAACACACTCAGGAGCATCATCTTAACTACATATATTTATTAAACTTGTCAGCATCTGTTCAAGATGCTCAATTTTTTTCCTGCAAGTTTGTTATAATTTGAGGAAGGTCAGGCGAATCAAATGCCTCTCCAGAGGAAGGCTCTTCTGACTTAGTTCTTTCTGTAACACCTTTAACTCACCGCCACTTACAACAAACAATCTCCCGGGGAGTTGACCGACTAGTATAATTTTACCGCGGTTACCCCCGTTAGGCGTGTGAGAAACCTAGTCACCCTGGTCGCTGCAATGACTCCCTTCGATAATTTCACACCTCTAAACCCCCTTTCGCTCTAGACCACTTTAATAAGAATGGGTAACACCAATAGTTACGGTATTGCTAATTTTAGTGGACTGTATGGGTTAATATCTGACTGATTGGGAAGAAGGAGAGAGTACAATTTGTTAATATCACTCACCCTTTATCCGTGCCATTGATGTTCACTGGAAGATCATTATCATGCCCACCGCAGACCTACATTATCCCAACATACCTACTGGCCAGACGGTAGCTAAGATAACATGAATACTTACGGTGGGGAAGCAACATTCTTGTCGTTATGCTTCGATAGATCTCGTGGTCTTGCTCGGGAGAAATTATCTCGGCAAGCCGGTGATGTTGGTGGTTGTCCCGATGAGTCAAGAGAAGATTAATTCCCTTGATCCCTCTGCCGTCCACGGGACAGGACGGTTTAAGTAGTAGGTTGATCGGGAGTAGTGATCCGTATCCTCTCGCTATTTCCCTTTCTTACAGTTTATTCATATAACTTTAACCACTATACACACTATGGTTTAATATCTCACTAATTTACCCTCGTTAGAAGTTATTACATTAATAATTGTGTACGATGAACAATGATCAACCCGATGCACATTTCCTCCATCGAATACCCGTAATGGCAGCGTCGGTCACTATTTAACACATTATCACTCTATTATTGCAGTTTCTTGGACTTAATGTCCCACATTATTCCCGGTGAATATTCACAACATTCACTATTGTGAAGAGAGACCATTAACCGCGATTTGGTCGTTGTAAATGCCGATTCCTGACTCCATTATAGTCAGAACTCTCCCATAGTTCAACCTTTGTCGTCTGCTCCCACGTGACTGCCCCGCTCTCTCCCTCTGCCCACTTGACCCAGCTCAGCGTACCCATGCTCTTGACCCCCCGTTTGACCCCCCTGGGTCTAACTACGCATGCGTCAAGACTGGTGTGTTGGTTCGTTCTTCATTCCTACGTATTATGTGTACCAACAGTCACACATTAAGAATATTCACATTGGAAAGGTTATCGAGTATAACCTTTTGGGAAAATACCCAATACTATTTTCCACAAAAAGAGCAGGTGATGGCAGTATACTTCTATTCTCCCATATTCTAGTAATGTTCCCTTGTTATTTGATCTCTATATTCTCATATTTTTTTGTCCACTCCGAGTCTCTACCTGAGGGAACAGACAATATGGCATCGTCTGGTGTTCTGTCGACCCCAGGGTGGGGTCCAGTCCAATGCTAGCACACCACCACCCGTCCTACCCTCAATGAATTCCCTTTTTCTTTCATGCCCCTGATACATACTACGACCGGGTATCCCATACTGCCCCTCCACAATCACTCTACCAATCACCCTCTTCAAATTATTCCCCAATACTTTCGCAAAAACCTTGTAGTCTGCACACATCATAGCCAAAACCCTATAATTCCGGATCGTATTCCCTTCCTCTCCTTTTTTTACCAACACCACTTCACCCATCCTCTGCTCGGGACCCAACAATTAAAATTTGCCCCAATAACTCATTACAGTTGTGGCTGGGTGTAGACTAATAGATTGCTCATTGCTTTATAATTTGTTCATGAGTGCAACAATGTACAGACGTAAGTAAATTTACTTACATGATTCATTACCTTGTAACTAGTGAATTAATTACCATTGTACCTTGTTCAGCTATCAAAACTTTGGGGCCCAGTCTCTGGACCCTATATATACCTCTGTAATCTGCAAATACCTTTGTAACTTGTCATGATTGTGACCATCTGAGTTCATTACCTTTGTAACTTGTTCAGCTATCAAACTTTGAGGTCCAGTCCCTGGACCCATTATGTACCTCTGTAATCTTTTGACTACCGCCCACAGGATGGGTATGGGGTGCATAATAAAGATATCAAACTAAAAACTAACTCCCCATGCACTCTCCATCCTTCAACCGATTTAGCATTTTCACCAAAAACTCTTTCAGCACTCCCCAATGGGCCCTATAAAATTCATTGGGTATGCTATCTATGCAAGGCGCTTTCCCTCTACTCATTCCATTCACTGCCTCCCACACCTCCTCACCACCGATCTCACCTTCCATGCCCTCTCTGTCATCCTCCCCTAACACACTCGTTATGCCCTCCACTAATATCTGTATCCCACTTCTACTACCGTTCACACTCTTCATGTATCTCTCGAAACACTTATCCACATATACGCCCACCACTTCAGTCGATCTTAGCTGTTGTCCCATCCTATACCCGTCCATTTCCTCCTCCACTTCTAAGCACATCACTGTCATTCCTTTCCGCCGTTTCCGATATTTCCCCAAAATACATGCTGATTGCCTGTCACCCCACATAATGTCATCCATGCCTGCTCTCAAATTAATTGCATCAAACCTGTCATTTTGTATGTCTTTCAGTCTGTCCTGCAAACCTCGAATCTCGTTAATCGCATAAGATCCTCCCTCATAACACCGACTCAATTGTCCCTCAAGATATTTTTGCAGACCATACCTCCAGCTGTTTTCCTCCCTAATCCCCGGTTTTGCCCTCTCATCCCACCATCGTACTATGTCCTCCACCTCCCTTCCTTCTTCCCACAACCCGGCCCACCACTCTGCAAAACGTGCCTTCCTTTCCTCCCCCTCCAACAATTTTACATTTAATTTCCAATAACCCCGTACCATCAAACCGTACCCTCCCAGCTGACGTCCACTAACACACCCCTGTGGTCCGAAAAACCTACATCTATAGTCTGAACACCGCCTACGGTCACCTGTTCTGTTACATAAAGCCTGTCTAAGCTCGCTGCATAACCCTTACGTATAAAGGTATGCACCACCCTCCACCCCGCCCAACCACATCCACCAAACCCACACTACCAAAGACGTCCCTCAACATGCTTAACTCACATCCTGCACCCCTAGGCTCGACATCCTGCTTTTGAATCACACTATTCCAATCACCTCCAACAATTGCGACCTCAGGCATTCCTCTCAATGAATACACCAAAAAATCCCTAACAAAGTCCATCTTCACCTTTCTATTGTTGTCCGCCGGCATATATACGCCTATGAAACATACCCTGACTCCTCCCCAGTTCCCATCCACCCTCACTGTTATTTCCCCTCCACACTCCTCCCATGCTATCAGTTTAAAAGGGCTTGTCTCCTTTATGACAACCGCAAAACACCCTCCCCCCTTAAATCTTCCTGACAACCTCGCAAAGACACTATACCCATACAACTTCAAGTCCCTTCCATACCTATGATTATGCTCTTGTATAAAGCCCACATTCACGTCAAACTGTCGTAAAGTGACTTCAACCCACCCACGTTTTATTTTGGCCATCATGCCATTCACGTTAAAAGTTAAACACTTGAAAACAAATGAGAGGGTTTTCCCTTAGACCTCGGTGGGAGCGGCACGGCACTCTTACCCAAGCCCAACTCCTTACTACCACTCTTCCATCCCTTGGCTCCTTCCGTTCCCTGCAACCCACCCTTTCCCCGCCATGCCACTTCCACCCATGCCTACTTACAGGTGCGTTGTCCTGGCGTGAGAACATCGTCACTGTCGGATGTTCCCACTGACCTTTTGATATTCTCCCACCACTTCCATTCCCTCTGCACTTTCACTCTTATGCACTATTGCCTTAACTTCCTTACACACCAAACCTGCAACCTCTTGGCTGCCACACTCCACACTTGCAGCCTCCTCAAGTACCTCCACCATTACACCACTACCACTTTCTTGCACCCCATCCAAGGGGCTATCAAGGAGACATTCTAACACCGCTTGGAGCTGGGACTCCGGGCTCATAGCCAAGGTGTCATGCTGACCCCCAGGTTCCCCATCCACTGGTGCTGGAGTCATGTCCGGTATGGTTAGGCATGTCTCCTCCACACCCTCTACAATGTCACTCCACCTCTTCGTTTGGGTCTCCAAAATTTCTACTGTCAGCTCACATCTCTCTTCAGGCACGTCAGATGCTATGTTTCCCATGACCAGGCGCTGGGAACTCCTCCTTACACAAGCCACTGCAACATGTTCGTAGGAGCCACATAAGCGACATGTTCTACAATGACCAATGTACGTCACATACACTTGTGTACGAAACTCTGGCATTAATATGTACAATGGTATCTGTCGTCGTATCGTCATTTTGAGGGAAAAGGAACCCTCAGGCAGACCCTCGTAAGAGCCGTCATTCCACCTGCCAACAGCGGCAGAATGAACCACGCCATACTCCTTAAAGACGCTGGCTGGTCAGGTATCGACTTTAGGTGCCTGTCCAGGGCCTGCTTGAAGACAGCCAGGGGTTTGTTGGTAATCCCCCTGATGTATGCTGGGAGGCAGTTGAACAATCTTGGGCCCCTGACACTTATTGTGTTGTCCCTCAATGTGCTAGTGGCACCCCTGCTCTTCATTGGGGGGATGTTACATCGCCTGCCGAGTGTTTTGCTTTCGTAGGGAGTGATTTTCGCGTGCAAGTTTGGTACTAATCCCTCGAGAATTTTCCATTTGTATATAATAATGTATCTCTCCCGCCTGCGTTCTAGGGAGTACAGGTTTAGAAACTTCAAACGTTCCCAGTAATTGAGGTGGTTTATCGCAGGTATGCGTGCCGTGAAGGTGCTCTGCACATTTTCAAGGTCAGCAATTTCACCCGCCTTGAAAGGTGCAGTTAGTGTGCAGCAATATTCCAGCCTAGATAGAACAAGCGATCTATAAAGTGTCAACATGGGCTTGGCATCCCTGGTTTTGAAGGTTCTCATTATCCATCCTGTCATTTTTCGAGCAGATGCAATTGCTACAGTGTTATGGTCCTTGAAGGTGAGATCCTCTGACATGATCACTCCCAGGTCTTTGACATTAGTTTTTCGCTCTATTGTGTGGTTGGAATTAGTTTTGTAATCTGATGAGATTTTAATTTCTTCACGTTTTCCGTATCTGAGTAATTGAAATTTCTCATCATTGAACTTCATATTGTTTTCTGCAGCCCATTTAAAGATTTGGTTTATGTCTGCTTGGAGTCTTGCAGTGTCTTCAACGGTGGACACTGTCATACAGATTCGGGTGTCATCTGCAAAGGAAGACACAGCACTGTGGCTTATATCCCTGTCTATGTCCGATATGAGGATGAGGAATAGGATGGGAGCAAGTACTGTGCCTTGTGGAACAGAGCTTTTCACAGTAGCTGCCTCAGACTTTACTCTGTTGACTACTACTCTTTGTGTTCTACCAACTTTTCCTGTTATTCCTTTATCACGCATTTTGTGTGCTATTACACCATGGTCACACTTGTCAAAGGCTTTTGCAAAATCTGTGTATATAACATCTGCATTCTGTTTATCTTCTAGAGCATCCAGTACCTTGTCGTAGTGGTCCAGTAGTTGGGACAGACAGGAGCGGCCTGCTCTAAACCCATGCTGTCCTGGGTTGTGCAATTGATGGGTATCAAGATGGGTGGCGATCTTGCTTCTTAGAACCCTTTCAAAGATTTTTATGATATGGGACGTTAGCGCTATTGGTCTGTAGTTCTTTGCTATTGCTTTACTGCCCCCTTTGTGGAGCGGGGCTATGTCTGTTGTTTTTAGTAGCTGCGGGACGATCCCAGTGTCCATGCTCCCTCTCCATAGGATGTTAAAACCATGTGATAGAGGCTTCTTGCAGTTCTTGATGAACACGGAGTTCCATGAGTATGGGCCTGGAGCGGAGTGCATGGGCATGTCATTTATTGCTTTTTCGAAGTCATTTGGCGTCGTGGTGATGTCAGAAATGCATGCGTCTGTCAAGTTCTGTGGCACTCTCATAAAAAAATCATTTACGTTTTCGATTTTCAGTCTGGTTAGTGGCTCGCTAAAAGCTGAGTCATACTGGGATTTAAGTAACTCAATCATTTCCTTGCTGTTATCTGTGTAGGACCCATCCCGTTTAAGTAGGGGCCCAATACTGGTTGTTGTTCTCGACTTTGATTTTGCATAGGAAAAGAAATACTTAGGGTTTCTTTCAATTTCATTTATGGCTTTTAGTTCTTCCCGTGTCTCTTGATTCCTGTAAGATTCCTTAAGTTTTAATTCGATGTTTGCTATTTCTCTGACTAGTGTCTCCCTACGTATTTCAGAGATATTGGCCTCCTGTAGCCGCTCCGTTATTCTTTGACTTTGGCTGTATAGGGAGCGCCTCTTTCTAGTTTGCATTTTCTCATCCTTTTCCTTAAGGGAATTTGCCTTGAGCAAACCTCAAGTACCACAGAGTTAATTTGTTCTAGACATAGGTTGGGATCCATGATGCTTAGGCAATCTTCCCAGTTTATATCATTTAGGACTTGGTTTACTTGGTCCCACCTCTATGTTCTATTAAAGTTGAATTTGGAAAGCTCTCAGTCTGATCTTTGTTGATCTGGAGCTCATGCATATACTGGACCTATTATGTTTTATCTTGAGTATATTGGTTGATAATGACATTTCGTATCAGATCATCATTGTTGTGAAGATGAGGTCCAGCGTATTTCAATCGTGGGCTCTACTATTTGCTGGTTTAAGGTGAACTTGGTGCAGGATTTAAAGTCTGCATGTGATTTTCATCTGAGCTGCTCTAGGTATCTGCTACCCATGCAATAACATTTTCCTTGCCAGCCTTGAATGACAATTCATAATCATACTGAGCTAATAACAGAGCCCAACGCTGAATTCTGGCATTTGCATTTACTGGAATATGTTTTCCTTTTCCAAACAACCCTAGCAATGGTTTATGATCTGTGCGAGCAACAAACTTTCTCCCTAGCAAAAAATATCTGAATTTTTTAACAGCATACACCAAAGCTAGACCTTCTTTATCAAGTTGAGAATAATTCTGTTCTGCTGGAGAAAGTTTCTTACTAGCAAAATACACAGGTTTTTCCTGGCCATTTACTACCTGGATTAACACACATCCAACACCCACAGAAGAAGCATCAACCTCAATTATTAATGGATGCTCTCCCGTAAAATTAGTCAACAAAGTTGAACAAACTAATTGTTTTTTAATCCTTTGAACATCTTCCTTTCCACTGAAGACCACTCAAATGTAGCCCCTTTTTAACAAATCATACAGTGGTGCCAAAATTAAAGAAAAGTTCTTAATAAACTTACAATAATATGTCACCATCCCCACAAAGGACTGAACTTCCCTACAGACGTAGGTGAAGGTAAATTCACAAGAGCCTCCACCTTCGAGAAGAAGGTTTAATACCTTCCCTGAAATTTCATACCCCAGATATTCAATAGATCTGGCTTTCAACACTGACTTATTTCTTATTCAGTACTACATTATGCTCTGTAAAATACTCAACACCTGCCTGAGTCTGACATCATGCTCAGCTTTGTGGCACCACATATTATGATATCATCTAAATAGGATGCTACCCCATCCAGATTAACAAACAATTGGGAAATAAAGTTTTGGAAAATACCAGGAGATGAGGAAATTCCAAATGGTAATCTCTTATATTTAAAAAGTCCCTGTGGGTATTAATTAATAAAAGATGTTGGTTCCTCTCATCTACAGGTATCTGTAAATAAGCATCTTTTAAATCTAATTTTGTAAATATTTTACCTTTACCCACTACAGACAATAATTCCTCATTCCTGGGTAAAGGATATCTTTCACAATAATTTGTTGATTTACATATTTAAAATCCCCACAATTCTCATAGACTTAGAGTCAGCCTTCAGTACTGGTACAATAGGTACAGACCATTCACTATGTGATATAGGCTCAATAATGCCTTCTTCACTAAGTTTTCTAATTCTTCTCAATCATCTCTTTGTGAAAAAATGGTACTGGCCTTGCCTTCACAAACTTAGGACACCTCCTTTTCACATGAATTTTGCCACAAAGCTGGAGATAGGTTTACTAGAATCTACCTAAAATTATCTAGCATTTCTTCAGCACTGTCTAGTTTGTTAATTTTGGTAGATTCATCCAATCCAGCAAGGAAAATCCCTACCTTTTGCATGAGGTCTTTCCCACACAAGTTACTATTACTGGATTTCACTACATAAAACACATGTGACACCTCTAATTTATTATATCTCACCGGCAAAACCACCTGTCCCAGAAGGTTTATTTTCCAATTATCATATGCAGTTACCCTCCTAGAACATGGTTCAATGTGCCCCTTTACTGCCTCTACCCAGTCCTTGGATAAAGTCGAGATGGACGCCCCACTGTCAATCTCAGGCCCCGTGGCCTGATCGCTAGAGCTCTCGATTCACACAGCGAGGGTCTGCGTTCGATTCCCAGCTCGGGCAGAAACATTGGGCGTGTTTCTTTACACCGGTTGTCTATGTTCACCCATCAGTAAAATGGGTACCTGGGAGTTAGTCGACTGGTGTGGGTCGCATCCTGGGACAAGGACCTAATTTGCCCGAAATGCTCAGCATAACAAGGGACTTTCTATATAGTAGTATGTCATTGATGTCAGCTAGGCCTGTATACCTTGTACATGTACTTGTAGTAAATAAAGATATTATTATTATTATTATTATTATTAAACCCATATTTTTCTGCCTTCATGGAAAACACTCTATCCTCTAAGGCATATAAGCTCATCACTTCCTCATCTGCGGAACTATCACCGCCATCCAGCACCTTAACTGACTTTGTTCTAGGATATCTAGGTGACTGCTGTGTCCTTGCTGTCCTGTTTTTGTCAATACTCGAATTTGATACAGCCTTAGGAGACACTTTTGAAAATTTCTCTCCACACACTCTTCTCAAGTGGCCTTTCTTATGACACTTATTACAGAAAAAGTCTTTAAACCTACAAGTACTACTACTGTGCTGGAACCCACAATGTTTACATTTCACAGCATTAATCACTTGTAACCAGGAGCAGAGTTCTGATCTGTAACAAATGCCTGTTCCAAGTTCAAAAGTTTGTCAAATAGTTTTGCAGACTGCACATTTTGCAAATCCAAGTTTTCTGCAACTAGGTGAGGAAAATACACTTCATCCACCACCGCCATAAACAACTGGTCCCTCACTCTGGGGTCAAATTGTCCCCCAAAGGTACAGTTCACAGCCAATGCTTTTAAATCTGTATATAATTCATGCAAGGACTCACGCTGTCGTTTCTTCCTCTGCTGAAAAGCCAACAAACTGCGGTGGTAGGCTGGTTTCACTGCATAATAACTTTTCAGTGCCACGACCAAGTCGTCGTAACGCTTCGTGTGTGGTAAATCTGGTGCACACACATTACTTAAAACACTGTAAGTTTCTGATCCCAGGGACACTAGCAAGAAATTCCTCTTGTTATCTTGCTCTTTAATTCCTAAGTGAGCGAAATTGGCTTCCAACAAGCTTAGCCAAAGCTCCAAAGAAATCTTACGTGGGTCGAAAGGCTCCAACCTTCCGTGTGATGCCATCGTCACTTGTTGTTGCTGCTGTAGATTCTCGGCTGCCAATATCCCTACTACTTCAGGTCACATTGGACCACTATCCTTGGTTCTGATGATCCCATCCTCGTCGCCACTGTAGTGGTTGTAGGTTAATAAAACCCCGAGTAACCATAACAATGTACTCTCCAGGGCCGCTACATAACAACAACGACAATAACAAAACAATTATAAATGACTGAACCAAACAAACATAGTATTCAATCCTCCTACTGCTCCCAACCCCTTACAATGACTCTAACAGCATGCTCATTGGAGAAGCCAGGTATAGATACTAAAAAATCCGGGACAAAGGAATTAATGTACAATTGCTATGGATTCCATCACACATTGGATTACTCCTTCATGATAAAGTTGATATGTTAGCCAAGAAGAGCACCCAGAAGGAGAATGTAGAATATAACTTTGGTATATCTGTGTCTAGCATTAGGAATAATATTAGGAGAGAAATAAATAATTAAAATGATTGCTATAGGAATGCAGTTAGAAGCCTGAGTAGATCTATAACCCACTATGATAACATGAACATAGATAAGCATGTTTATGGAGCAACTTGCAATGTGAACAGACTGACTGATGTTGTAGTGGCCAGGCTTAGGCTTGGCTACAAGTACTTCTGGCAGTTTGGGAGACACACAGATGATGATCAAACTAAATGCAAATTGATTCGCCACCCAGCTCTTGTCGAGTGAGGGTGTGCTGCGCCCAGTACTGACACCTGGCGGTACTTAGCGACAACTTGGTTTTCTGTAAACATGGCATCGGCCGGCAGACGCAGGCTGAACACAGTATGCATAGACATGGTGACGGGAGTTCTACACCCAGCTACAGCCGCTACAGTCCTTCCCAACATTCTGAGAGACGTGTATGGTATAGAGACAGTAGATTTGTATGGAGTAGCATTGAATGGCGTCAACAGGGTCTTCGTCAAACTCTTAACAGCGGAAGTGTATGAGAGACTTGATCGTCACCAGGATAAAGTGTATACTGTGCATATGGGATTACAAGTACGTTTGAAGGACATGTCACGTACTTACTTGTGGGTACGTGTTAAGAATGTCCTGTTCTAAGCGGACTCTGTGGACATCAGTGAAGTCTTCAGTGCATATGGAATTATACACGCTGCCATGGCTGGGAAGTGGAGTGAGAGACCTCTGGAGGGTCTTTTCGAGTGGTCCTTTTCCCTGAAGATGACGCTATGTAGACCAATACCATCCTATGTCTTCTTGCCTGCCTTTAGGACCCAGGTCTACATAACATATATGGGACAACGTAGGACTTGTCGGTTGTGCGGAGCTTACGAGCATGTGGCTGCTGATTGCATGAAGAGGATAGGACAGAGAGCGGAAGCAGGACATCGTGAGCAGGATGGCAAGGCACACAGGGAAGTGCAGGAACCATTGGAAGATAAGGAGGCTAGACCTAGATCGTGGAGTGAAATAGTTGAGGGAACTGAGGAAGTGTGTCACACGTTGCCTAAGGCCTCTGAGGCAACGGTGATTGGAGCCGGGAGTGATGCAGAAACGGCACTGGCGAGGATTTCCCATTGGAGGAGGTGTTGCGGGGAATCATGGATGACCCATTGCCAGTGTTAAGTGTGGAGGCGTGTGATGGTTTGGAAGAAGCAGTGGGAATGGTGGAAGGTTTAGTGAATAACAGTTTGGAGAAGCAGATGTTGGTGAGAGAGCAAGTGATGGTTGAGGTGCATCAACCTGAGAGTGATGGAAGTATGAAAGTGGTGACTGGGTCTAGTAAAAGGTTGAGCACTGTGTCTGATGGTGAGGATGTGTTGACCCCTGTTCAGAGGACATGTAAAAAGTCATTGGTGGAAGTTGCGACAAAGGACTTAGGAGTGCTGATTGATCGGGGAAAAGTCAAGGGTGGGAAGCAAGTGGGTAAGGTAGGAGGTAAGGGGAAGTCAGCATCGCAGCTTCCACCAAGGCCGAAGGGCAAACCCTTGCAATTGTTTTCCAGTGTCTAACGATTAACGTAAATGGTTTGAGGGATAAGATTAAGAGGACGTGGGTGGAATGTACTTTGAGGCAGTATGGAGTGACTGTGGCTTTCATTCAGGAACATAATTTTAGGTGCAGAAGTGAGTTGCGAATGGCGGGTTATAAGGTGTTTGCAGGGTCGTCAGGGAAATTAAAGGGTGGGGTAGCGGTGGCGGTTTTAGAGTCAAGCCCTTTTAAATTATTGGCCTGGGAGGAGTGTGGTGAGGGGGTAGGATAGTCAGAGTGGAGGGGGAGTGGGGTGGGGTGAGGGTTTGTTTCTTGGGTTTATACATGCCAGCGGAACAGTCTAGGAAAGTAAAGGCGGATTTTGTGCAGGAATTTTTTATTTATGCCTTAAGGGGTTTGTCGGGTGTGGCTATTGTTGGGGGTGATTTTAATTGCATGATTCGGGAGAGGGATGTGGAGCCCAGGGGGGCGGGTTGTGTGTTGGTGGCATTGCGGGATTTACTGAGAAGTGCGGGTTTGGGGGATGTAATTGGGGTTGGGGGAGTGGGGGAGCATACTTTTGTTAGGAGGGGATATGGGGCTAGGCTGGATAGAATCTATGTTACTAGGAGCATCGTAGTGGGTCGTGTTCGATATCTAGATGTGGGTTTTTCTGACCACAGGGGGGTGTTGGTGGAGGTGGATTGAACGGGAGTTGCAAAGTGGTATAGGGGATATTGGAAGCTAAATGTCAGATTGTTGATGGGTGTGGATAAGAGGGTCGAGTTTGAGGAATGGTGGACTAGGCTGTGGGAGAAGGGTCGGCGGGTGAAAAATTTGGTGGAATAATAATAATAATAATAATAATAATACTTTATTGTGACATGGTACAATGATACATGGTAGACAAGATATATTTCTTAATGAGATGTACATGCCAAAAGCCCCTAATATGCTGTGAATTGCGGGCATAGATGGTGGGTGACTGTGGGAAAACCGCAAATACGGATGTTTTACCAGAGGTTGGGTAGGGAGGAGGCGGATTGGAGATATGGTATGCAAGATTACATTGAGGGGCTGTTACAGAGCTGTTATGTGCAGGGGTCATAGGGTAATGGGGGAGATTAGGGAATTGAAAGATAGGTTGATTGAAATTCAGAATGAGAGGTTTGGGGCTTGTAGAATGAAAGCAGGTATGGATGATGTTTTGTGGGGGGATAGACCCTCCAAGTATGTATTGGGGAAGTGTAGGGTACGTAGGGAGGTGATGACGATGGAATGTTTGGACATAGAGAGATTGGAAAGTTTTGAGAGGGGCTTGAAGATTCGAAGTACGGAAGCGATGGGCGTGTATGTGGATCAATGGTTTGCTAAGCATATGAGTAGCATAGATGTAGGGATTGGGGAGAGGGAAATTCTTCAGGGGGGGATTTTGAGGAGGTTGGGGAGGGGGATAGGGAGTGTATGGAGGGGACGATTAGTGAGGAGGAGGTATGGGAGGCGGTGAATGAACTGAGTAAAGGTAAGGCTCCAGGTATAGAGGGTATAGCGAATGAATTTTATAGGGAGAATTGGGATGTAATGAGAGGTTGTGTGGTTGAGGTGATGAACCATATGAAGGTGGAAAGGGTGATGGGGAGAGAGATGGGAATGGGTGTGGTGGTATTGGTGCAGAAGGGAAAGGTGGGGAACATGTTAAGTAATTATAGACTTCTGGTAATAATGAACACAGATTACAAGATATTCGCAAAAATACTGGGAAACAGATTGAAACGTGTGCTTGACAGGGTGATTGCAGAGGGGCAGGGGGGATTCCAGTGAGAGGTGTGATTAAAGGGCATGAGAGAATAAAAGCATTTATTGATAGCGGGGTTGGGGGGATTCTAGCTTTGGATTGGAAAGAGGCGTATGACAATGTGGAACGGGAGGTACTGTATGAAGTGATGAGGAGGCAGGGTTTTGGGGAGGAGATTGTGGGTTGGGTGCAATTGCTGTATCAGGGCACATGCGTTAGAGTGCAGGTGAATGGTAGGTTAAGGGGTGTGGTTCAGATGGGTAGAGGTCTGCAACAGGGTTGTCCCCTGTCATAGATTTTATTTGCATGTGTGCAAGATCCGTTTTATAGATTAGTGGAGAACGGGGTTAGGTAGGGTCACGTGGGGGGGGATTGCGGGTATTGTGGGGTATGTAGATGACACCATGGTGCTCATGAGGCATGAGGTAGGTTTGGAGACTGTTAGGAGGATTTTACGGTTATTTTGTTTGGCTACGGGGATGAGGGTGAATGGTGCGAAGTCAAAGCTGTTGGAGGTAGGGTCCTGGGTGGGCGGGGTTGGGGCAGGGGTGTGGGTGGCTCATTGTGGATAGTATCACTATTTGTGGCATTGTGTACATGAGGGATTGTTCTAGAGCAAGGGAGGTGAATTCGGGATGTGTGGTACAAAGGGCGAAGGAGCGTATGTATGGATAGAGGCCGGGGGATCTCACTTTGAGGCAGAGGGTGCTTGTGGTCAATACCTTGATCTATAGTAGAATTTGGTATGTGGCGAGCATCTACCCTCTGTTGCAGGGGGATGTGAAGGATTTAGAGTGCAGAGTGTTTAAGTATATATGGGCGTTTGGTAGGCATTGGCTGAGGAAGGATATTGTTAGGAATAGGGTAGGGATGGGTGGTTTAGGTTTAATTTGGTTGGAGCGTAGGTTAGTGTGTATGTATGTTAAACGTTGCTTAGTGAGGAGAGGGGGGTTGAGGGCATGGGGAGGATGGGGTGGGGGGGTATTGTGGGAGGTAGGTGAGTGGTGGGAGGGTAAAGATTTGGAGTATTGTAGAGATTTGTTGCGGAGCTTGTTGGTGATGGCAAATTCGCATAAATTGAAGGTAATTGTTATGATGAGAATGGGTGGAGTTGAGGGGGTTGTGGAATGTGCTGCGGTTTATCCCGTATATGATTGGGTGGGGATATGGAGGGGGTTTCAAGAGTTGAGGTTATGGGCAAGGGATCGGGAGCAAATGTATAGGTTTTTGCATGGGGCAGTAGCGTCAAAGGCTGTGTTATTTAGTATGGGTTTGGTAAAGGATGGGAGGTGTGGTATGTTGGAATCTGTGTTGCATGTGGTCTATTTTTGTGAAGCATTGGGGCCGGTGAGGGAGTGGATAGGGGGTCCGTAAACTTGGAGGTGGGGGTATAACGACATTGAGGGCTTTGTACCTGGATCTGGGGGATAAATGGCAGGGAGAGGAGGGGACTCATGTATTGTCTGGTGGACTTCGTGTGTGGGTCATGGAGATTGCGAGAAGTGGGAATTGGGGAATGAATGAGGGCATTGGCGGCTTGCATGTATCGTACGAAGTGCAGAAATAGGCAGGTGTATGGGAGGGGTTGGGAAAAGGGATTTACGGAAGTCTATAGGAATTTTAGTGTGGGCGAACTATTGAAGGGTTTGGCTGGGGTTTAAAGGGGCTTGACTTGGAGTGAGCTTAGGAGAGGTGTGTGGAAGAGGGGTTTTGGTGCAATTGGTAGAGGTGTGGCAAGGGTGGGGGGTTGATAGGTGGGGGACGGATGACCTTTTCTGATGGAAGACTGGGATGACGGGGTGACTGTTAGGTGAAGTGTATATTCTTATGTTCTTGTGCATAGAAGGGGAGGGGGTTATGGTTTTTTTTTGCTTTTGGTGGGGGGAAGTCAGAGGGATAGGCGAGGGTTTGCCTGCCCTGAGCCGTGTGTTTGGGGTATGAGTGGTGTGAAAGTAGTTTGGTAATTATTATTATTATATATGGGGCCAGGTATTGAAACGTGCATGGGGAGTTCCGTGGACTTTATGTCTGGTTCTGGGATCTGACGTTGGCAGGATGCAGGTGGTGTGGTCTGTGCAGTGGCATGGATGTTATGAATTATGATTCATGAGTTAAAGGTAATTCTCTGTAACATGCAAGTTTACATGTATGATGTACGTGTATTGATGATATGTCGGATTAGTGACATATGTCATAACCATTGTGTATTAGGAGAAACTTTGGAGTTGCTGGTATATTTGTATGCGCAACTGTAGGGTTTAAATTTTGTGCATTGTAATAGCATTGTTGTATCGTGTTCTTGATACAATAGGGTTATACTAATTATGGTTTATTCACATTGTACTTCAGGGGTTACTCCTAACTTGGGGGTGTAGTTGTTTGGACATTTTGTCCAAGTAAATTATTAATATTACAGGTGGTCATGTGTATCATGTATTTACGGTTAAAACTCAATGGTGGACGACAACTTTGTGTAACATGTAACAGTAATCTTGCTAGGGGTGGGTGGGTTAATTTTTGGGTTTGTATTCTATTTTGCACTTTATGAAAGGTTGCTAAAGTATGTTTTAATTTAGTTGAATGTTCGGATGTTGTTCAGAGGTTAGTGTCGATCTTGTTGATCCTTATTGGGCATAACATTGTGTAATGGAACATAATGGATGGTGGGATATGTATGAACAGTTCATGTTGGTAATTGTATTAATTAGATCAATAGTGGTCGTAAGCATTTGCATGTATTGATTAAAACCAATAATATGTAAGAAACAAAACTAGGTTGGAAGTATCATGTTCCAGATACGTTAGGGTACTGCTAACTATTGGTTACTTAATTTGTACTTCAGGGGTTTACTCCTAGTTTGGGGTATAATGTGTTTGGGCATTATGCAATGTATATTATTTACATCACTTGTGGTCATGTGATTTGGATATATGGTTAAAACTCGATAAGGGGAAGATAATATGTGCAATATGTATCAGTTTTCTAACATTGCACTTTTGAAAGGTTGTTAAAGTAAGTTTTCATTTATTGTATATTTGGAATTTGTTAACAGGTCGGTGTGTAACTTGTTGTTACCTTTGGGTATAACATTGTGTGTAATTATACATAAAGGGATGATAGGATATGTATATGTACACAGTTGCTGAGGTTGTTAATGGATTATTTATGGACATATCAATTTTATGTATGTATTGACTTAAACCAATAAAATGTAAAAAAAAAAATGCAAATTATGTGATCAGGCATATGGTCACTGTCTTGAACACTATGTGCTTAATTGTCCACTTATTGAGGAATATAGAGATAGACAGTATAATAACCTATGTGACATGTCAAGATATCTTATTAATGAAAATAAGATACCAGTTATACTAAGCAAATTTCCTAAATTTGCTTGTAACAGATAAGTGAACTGTAGATATAAATCCAAATGTACAATTGTTAACCCTTTTGGGGCCTAGTGCCTAGGCCTTTTGTGTATCCATATGCTCTTGCGCTAACTTCCACAGGATGGATATAGGGTGCACATTAAACTAGCCACTTCGGTGGCAAAATCTAATCTAATCTAATCTAATCTAATCTCTGATGCTTGGAATATCAAGTTCTTTCTGCATATTTAAAATTTTGGCAGTACGAGGGCATCCTAAAATGATCCTAGATTTAGATTTTTAGATTTTGCCACAACATAATAGAGGTCCAGACATGCATGCGGGGAGCCCCAGATCAACAAAATGTGATCAGCCGCGAGGGAGCTTTCTCCAAATTTAACTTATATAACAAAAACATAAGGTGGGACCAAGTAAACCAAGTCCTAAATGATATAAACTGGGAAGATTGCCTAAGCATCACGGATCCCAACCTATGTCTAGAACAAATTAACTCTGTGGTACTCGAGGTTTGCTCAAGGCAAATTCCCTTAAGGAAAAGGAGGAGAAGATGCAAACTAGAAAGAGAGAGGCGCTCCCGATACAGGCGAAGGCAAAGAATAACGGAGCGGCTACAGGAGGCCAATATCTCTGAAATACGTAGGGAGACACTAGTCAGAGAAATAGCAAACATTGAATTAAAACTAAAGGAATCTTACAGGAACCAAGAGACACGGGAAGAACAAAAAGCCATAAATGAAATTGAAAGAAACCCAAAGTATTTCTTTTCCTATGCAAAATCAAAGTCGAGAACAACAACCAGTATTGGGCCCCTACTTAAACGGGATGGATCCCACACAGATGACAGCAAGGAAATGAGTGAGTTACTTAAGTCCCAGTATGACTCAGTTTTTAGCGAGCCACTAACCAGACTGAAAATCGAAAACCTAAATGAATTTTTTATGAGAGTGCCACAAAATTTGACAGACGCTTGTCTTTCTGACATCACCACGACGCCAAATGACTTCGAAAAGTCAATAAATGACATGCCCATGCACTCTGCTCCAGGCCCAGACTCATGGAACTCCGTGTTCATCAAGAACTGCAAGAAGCCCCTATCACATGCTTTTAACATCTTATGGAGAGGGAGCATGGACACTGGGATCGTCCCGCAGCTACTAAAAACAACAGACATAGCCCCGCTCCACAAAGGGGGCAGTAACGCAATAGCAAAGAACTACAGACCAATTGCGCTAACGTCCCATATCATAAAAATCTTTGAAAGGGTTCTAAGAAGCAAGATCGCCACCCATCATGATACCCATCAATTGTACAACCCAGGACAGCATGGGTTTAGAGCAGGCCGCTCCTGTCTGTCCCAACTACTGGACCACTACGACAAGGTCCTGGATGCTCTAGAAGATAAACAGAATGCAGATGTTATATACACAGATTTTGCAAAAGCCTTTGACAAGTGTGACCATGGTGTAATAGCACACAAAATGCGTGATAAAGGAATAACAGGAAAAGTTGGTAGATGGATCTATAATTTCCTAACATGTAGAACACAAAGAGTAGTAGTCAACAGAGTAAAGTCTGAGGCAGCCACTTTGAAAAGCTCTGTTCCACAAGGCACAGTACTTGCTCCCATCCTATTCCTCATCCTCATATCAGATATTGACAGGGATATAAGCCACAGTGCTGTATCTTCCTTTGCAGATGACACCCGAATCTGTATGACAGTGTCCACCGTTGAAGACACGGCTAGACTCCAAGCAGACATAAACCAAATCTTTAAATGGGCTGCAGAAAACAATATGAAGTTCAATGATGAGAAATTTCAATTACTCAGATATGGAAAACGTGAAGACATTAAAATCTCATCGGAGTACAAAACTAATTCCAACCACACATTAGAGCGAAAAACTAATGTCAAAGACCTGGGAGTGATCATGTCAGAGAATCTCACCTTCAAGGACCATAACAAAGTAGCAATTGCATTTGCTCGAAAAATGACAGGATGGATAATGAGAACTTTCAAAACCAGGGATGCCAAGCCCATGTTGACACTTTACAGATCGCTTGTTCTATCTAGGCTGGAATATTGCTGCACACTAACGGCACCTTTCAAGGCGGGTGAATTTGCTGACCTTGAAAATGTGCAGAGAACCTTCACCGCATGCATAAGTGCGATAAACCACCTCAACTACTGGGAACGCTTGAAGTTCCTAAACCTGTACTCTCTAGAACGTAGGCGGGAGAGATACATTATTATATACACATGGAAAATTCTCGAGGGCTTAGTACCAAACTTGCACACAAAAATCACTCCCTACGAAAGCAAAAGACTCGGCAGGCGATGTAACATCCCCCAATGAAGAGCAGGGTGCCACTAGCACGTTGAGGGACAACACAATAAGTGTCAGGGGGCCCAAGATTGTTCAACTGCCTCCCAGCATACATCAGGGGGATTACCAACAAACCCCTGGCTGTCTTCAAGCAGGCACTGGACAGGTACCTAAAGTCGGTACCTGACCAGCCGGGCTGTGGTTCGTACGTTGGACTGCGTGTGGCCAACAGTAACAGCCTGGTTGATTAGGCTCTGGTCCAACAGGAGGCCTGGTCACGGACCGGTCCGCGGGGGCGTTGACCCCTGGAATTCTCTCCAGGTAGACTCCAGGTAGACCGAAGTGGCTAGTTTATTGTGCACCTCCATATAATTTTCACAATTTTAACATTAGCACCATACCTGGGATGACTCTGTACCCACGTACTGTACTCTGTACCCACATACTGTACTCCGTACCCACATACTGTACTCCGTACCCACATACTGTACTCCGTACCCACATACTGTACTCCGTACCCACATACTGTACTCCGTACCCACATACTGTACTCCGTACCCACATACTGTACTCCGTACCCACATACTGTACTCCGTACCCACATACTGTACTCCGTACCCACATACTGTACTCCGTACCCACATACTGTACTCCGTACCCACTGGAAAGATAAACACATAAGCAGTATAATGTGATCCTTTATTGACAACGTTTCCCCCACGCAGTGGGCTTTATCGAGTCACAAACAGATCTGATCTGTTTGTGACTAGATAAAGTCCACTGCGTGGGGGAAACGTTGTCAATAAAGGATCACATTATACTACTTATGTGTTTATCTTTCCATTGTGTCGGTATTTTATACCATTTATTTCCACTCCGTACCCACGCACTGTGCTCTGTACTCACATACTGTACTCTGTACCCACGTACTGTACTCTGTACCCACGTACTGTACTCTGTACCCACGTACTGTGCTCTGTATCCACGCACTGTGCTCTGTACCCACATACTGTACTCTGTACCCACGTACTGTACTCTGTACCCACATACAGTACTCTGTACCCACGTACTGTATTCTGTACCCACATACTGTACTCTGTACCCACGTACTGTATTTTGTACCCACGTACTGTATTCTGTACCCACATACTGTACTCTGTACCCACGTACTGTATTCTGTACCCACATACTGTACTCTGTACCCACGTATTGTATTCTGTACCCACGTACTGTACTCTACCCACATACTGTACTCCATTACTACTTACTGTACAATAAAGAGCAGAACTAGAAGCAATTGTTCCTGTCTGCCATATTGGAAGAACCCATCATCCTTGCTCAGGTTGGGCATGACAAGGGGCTCTTGATCCAAGCTCCTCAAGGGAGGTTCCTTGATGTTGATTATTAATATTATGGGGGAGCTCTAAACCTGTAGGGATTATACAGCGCCTGTGGGAAGGGGTTATGGAAGGCATTTAGGCTTAATTCGGGGAATTGGAGGACAGATCCAATTTCCTAGATCAAGAGCCCATCACCAGCGTCAAGGAACCTCCCTTGAGGGATCAAAGTAATTAGACCTGATATCCCCTTCCTTGGATCAAACCTGATTACTCTCCATTTCCCAGGCGCTGTATAACCCCTACGGGTTTAACTGATCACTATGAAAATAAACATCCGCTTTACAGTGACATATTTGGAGTATGACGGCACACCATATCTTGCCTGATGTCTGTTAGATAAACACAGTGTACAACTGTGCATTCCAACCCTGGTGAATGTCACCTACGTCACAGGAGCTGCCTTATTGATATATTCAAATTTTTTAAATAAAAATGCAAGAAAATTTCCTTTAAAATTATCGGTCATTTCTGAAGTGTAGTTATTTTTCTAATAATTCTATCACTTAATTCATTAAGGCAAAGGGTAAAAAAAAAAGTTAATTGTGAACTACCAAAATGGTAATATTAAATAGAAAATGATAATATGGGTGTAAAAAGTTGATATTTGTTTGTTGTTGACATGGCAGAGCCACGCCAGAGGAAAACTCTGAACTTTTGTGACGTTTGTTGATATGAACATAACACACTTCCTTTAAAAAAAAATAACCTTCAGTCTTGTTGATCTCAATGGTAGATATATGTGTTTTTGGAGTAATATAATTTAAATGCTTAGATATTTAACGTATTGAATCCTATTTCAATTTATTGCAAATAAAATAAATGCTCAACATTTAAATAGTCTTATTTAGATGATATATAAAGTGTCAGTCGGTGAATTATACACTAATAAATGCATGATGTTTTGTAATTTTGACTTTAATACTATATATTTTTGTTTGTGAGAAATGCTTTGCATAAAAAATGATTTTCTGTTGCACATGTATTTGTTACCTATCTTATCTGTGTTACAAGCTTTTCACAACTGTAATCAAGTGATATGTAAATCTTACAACTGTAAATCCTATGTATGATTAGTAGAACAAGCATTTTATTTTGTTTTTAGTAGAGAGTGATCAGAATGTTCCTGGGGTGGTGGTGCCATCTGTTGAGGCGGATGTGAACTAGTGTGTAGCAGCCACGTCATTCATACTCACTTTGTTTCTCACCACTCGTCAAAATGAACATTTTTAGGTTGGCAGGGGATCTCTCCCATCTTCTGGCAATTATTATATTGCTCTTGAAGATCTGGTCGAGTCGGTCGTGTGCAGGTGAGTGGCATACATGTGTTATTGAGTGTGTAATGAGAGTAAGTTGTGATGGTCCCGGCGTGTTTATCACTGTGTTGATGACCCAACCAGCTGACGTTTGACACACCTCATCATTAGTTATTATTTACTTATATAATGAATCACCTACACCCTCATACCATTATAATAATGTCATCAAAGAGCCATTACAGTGTTCAGGACGGCAACATAATAGTTAAAACTGGCTCATCAACCAGACACGATGTTCTATGTGAAATATCCTGATAAATTTCTGCATTTCCTTAACTATTACACAATCAATCCTCCACACTATCACTTGTATAAATAATAGTGTGGAAAAGGACACTTGTGTACAGTTCAGGACATTTATTAAAGAAAACTTTTCGCCAAGACTGCCATCAGTCTTAGTGTCCTCTTTCCACTATTTTATTCACTACCATTTACAAAACCTGTATAAATTCCACTTGCAAATATTAATCATAAACCTTGTTAATGTTCCAGATGCATCACTAGGCCACCGGTGTTCTATGTAAAAAGATAAAAGAGCTTGACTAAGCTCCTGGTGAGCGAAATGTACATATAATAAAATGTCATTAGTTGCGCATATGTCCTTTATCTAGCAAGGGCACGTAATGAGACATTATTTATTGCTATGTCTCTCTCTAGGAGCTTTAGCAAACCAGTACAAATACATTGACACAGGGGTTATGTAAAGACAATGGTGAGGTACAGTAATAACATGAGCACTGTAGTGTGAATCTAAAGTTTGAAGTCCCCTCAAGGAAGGTTCCTTCATGTTGGTAAGGGGCTCTTGATCTAGGGAATTAGATCTGTGCTCTGGTTCCCAGAATTAAGTCTGAATACCTTCCACATTTCCCCCACAGGCACTGCATAATCCTACGGGTTTAGCGCTCCCCCTTGATTTCAATAATTGAGTTTGAAGTGATAAATCACTCATTACCTAAACACTCCCAGCACTACAGTATGCCTGCTGGCTCGTGTAGTAGTAGAGGTGACTTGCTGTCAGGGAATTGCAGTTAAATTTTAAAGATTCTTGATAATATTTCAAAGATAGTGAAGCTGACGTTGTCTTGTATAATTGTCTAAAATGGAAATTGATGCTTAAGGTATTTTTGGCTGTAGTGGTTTGGCTCCTTAATCACTAATTAGGAATTGCTCCATTTTTAGTGGCTTAGTACCAAACTTGCACACAAAAATCACTCCCTACGAAAGCAAAAGACTCGGCAGGCGATGCAACATTCCCCCAATGAAGAGCAGGGGTGCCACTAGCACGTTGAGGGACAACACAATAAGTGTGAGGGGCCCAAGATTGTTCAACTGCCTCCCAGCATACATCAGGGGGATTACCAACAAGCCCCTGGCTGTCTTCAAGCAGGCACTGGACAGGCACCTCAAGTCGGTACCTGATCAGCCGGGCTGTGGTTCGTACGTTGGACTGCGTGCGGCCAGCAGTAACAGCCTGGTTGATCAGGCTCTGGTCCAACAAGAGGCCTGGTCACGGACCGGGCCGCGGGGGCGTTGACCCCTGGAATTCTCTCCAGGTAGACTCCAGGTAGTGGTGTTTCAGTGTTATTTTATTTTTATTAACACATTGGCCGATTCCCACCAAGGTAGGGTGGCCCAAAAAAGAAAACTTTCATAATCATTCACTCCATCACTGTCTTGCCAGAGGAGTGCTTTACATTATAGTTATAAAACTGCAACATTAACACCCCTCCTTCAGAGTGCAGACACTGTACTTCCCATCTCCAGGACTCAAGTCCGGCCTGGCAGTTTCCCTGAATCCCTTCATAAATGTTACTTTGCTCACACTCCAACAGCACGTCAAGTATTAAAAGCCATTTGTCTCCATTCACTCCTATCAAATACGCTCACGCATGCTTGCTGGAAATCCAAGCCCCTCGCACACACAACCTCTTTTACCCCCTCCCTCCAACCTTTCCTAGGCCGACCCCTACCCCGCCTTCCCTCCACTACAGATATATACACTCGAAGTCATTCTGTTTCGTTCCATTCTCTCTACATGTCCGAACCACCTCAACAATCCCTCCTCAGCCCTCTGGATAATAGTTTTGGTAATCCCGCACCTCCTCCTAATTTCCAAACTCCGAATTCTCTGCATTATATTCACACCACACATTGACCTCAGACATGACATCTCCACTGCCTCCAGCCTTCTCCTCATTGCAACATTCATCACCCATGCTTCACGCCCATATAAGAGTGTTGGTATTACTATACTCTCATACATTCCCCTCTTTACTTCCATGGACAAAGTTCTTTGTCTCCACAGATTCCGAAGTGCACCACTCACCCTTTTCCCCTCATCAATTCTATGATTCACCTCATCCTTCATAGACCCATCTGCTGACATGTCCACTCCCAAATATCTGAATACATTCACCACCTCCATACTCTCTCCCTCCAATCTGATATCCAATCTTTCATCACCTAATCTTTTGAGTTATCCTCATCACCTTACTCTTTCCTATACAGTGGTCCCTCGGTTTTCATGCATCTCCAAATTCGAACATTTATGTAAGTGTATTTTCGTAAGTGCTGTTGCAAGTGTATTTTTGGGGGTCTGAAATAGACTAACCTACGTGACATTATTTCTTAAGGAAGTAGATTCGTTCGGTAATGGCACTTAAGCATCATTCTGGAACGAATTTTCAGCGAAAGCCGAGGGACCACTGTATTCACTTTCAACTTTCTTCTTTTACTTACCCTACCAAATTCATCCAGCAACCTCTGCAACTTCTCTTCAGAATCTCCCAAAAGCACAGTGTCATCGGCAAAAAGCAACTGTGACAACTCCCACTTTGTATTTGATTCTTTGTCAGTGTTGTACACACAAATTGTTTAAGTTGTAACTTCTGCTTGCATAGATGTGTTCATTCAGATGTGTTACAAGGTTTCGTGTGATTTATCGCTGACATAACTTTCATCATGGCCTTTGGATTGAAAATATGAACAAAATCTTGCCTATTTCTAAATTCTCCACTTTGATCCTGGTGAGGTCTTTGGATATGCTGATTTCTTTGGTGACTAGTGTTCCCTTTTGCTTTGAAGACATTCATTGCAACATGGAGTGTTAAGAAGGATTTTAAATGTGTTCAGTGCATTGTGAAATGATGTAAAGGGCTTCTTTCTTGAAGTCTTTGATGAAGGGAAGTACGTAGAGTTCTGTGAGAGTTTGGTACGTGTTGAGCCATTACTCGTCAAAAATCTGGGGCTGCAAATTCAATATACAGTGGACCCCCGGCTAATGAAAAAAACTTCATCCCAGAAGCCTGCTCAAGTGCCATTACCGAATGAATTTACTTCCTTAAGAAATAATGTCACGTAGGTTAGTCTATTTCAGACCCCTAAAAATACACTTCCACAAGCACTTACAATATTATACGTACTTACATAATTGTACGATTTCCGGGGTGTTCGTTAGCCGGGGGTCCACTGTACTCTCAAAAAAAGGCTGATGATGCTGCATTGTCTACGTATACAGATTCTCTCCGATTTCCGATCTATGTGACTTAGGTCCATCTGCACATATGAGTGAAAAAAATACAGCCTCTCCTCTCTTAACGACGTACTCGTTTACTGACGCCTCGGACTTACGATGGCTCTCTGATCAGTGTTCATAAATGTATATTAGAGCTGATTTCCTCTATTCTGTTAATTTAAATTTACAGTACACTACTGTATAAACATTTAAAAATATACCAGAAATGTTGTAAATGGTGCAAAGGTGACATTAAAACAATATCAAAGATGGTTGACACAAACTCTGCCATTATAGTGTGCTCCTCACTTAATGACGAATTTGTTTAACGACGTGGTCTCAGGAACGGAACTTCGTCATTAAGTGAGGAGAGGCTGTACATTATAACGAGGATGCGCTTGATGAAATTAGACAGAAAATTGTGAAATTTGCAAAAATGTTTGAATTAGAATGCAAAGTGGAAGATGTGAAAGTTATTAAATTTTGAAACTAAGGAATTAACCAAAGAAGATCTACTCGAACTAGAACAAGAAAGAGTTGCGGGGAAGGAAAGAAGAGGAGACGCAGTAGTAGTTCACTGTAAAAGGGTTGGCAGAAGTGTTTTCGATAATGCATCAAATCCTTGCCAATTTGGAAAGCGTGGACCAGAATGTTGAAAGATTTCTAAGGTTGATCGACAAATTTAGGTTGTTTTAAAATGCTGTACTCAAATCTATGAAGATAAGAAGAAGCAAACAGTCCAGACAGTTAAACGTCTTCAAATGTGAGACTCCACCCACAACCCCCGGCCCCTCATCCTTTGGTCCTTCAACCCACAGAGATGATGGCTGTGATGACCCACCCACACCAACAAGTACAAGTGCACTGAAGGGATCAAATTCAGATGAAAATTTTGATTAAATGTATGATTTTTTGTTCTTGTACTAATTCACTTTTTATACATATTGTATTATGTATATTTATTTTTTCAGTGCATTTTATTTTTCCATGAATTGTATGCTTTACTACAGTAAACCAAATGCAATGTAACCATTATGCTTTTTATTACCACAAAATGCTTTAAAAATGATAGGATACACAGAAACTAAAGAATGGTATTTTTAAAATAAAATAGAACATAAGAAAGGAGGAACACTGCAGTAGGCCTGTTGGCCCATACTAGGCAGATCCTTCACAAATCCAACCCACTAACAGAATAAGCTTTGATAATTCTATTTACTCACGTGCAGGTCAAACACAAATCCAACCCCTCCCACTCGTGTATTTATCCAACCTAAATTTGAAACTACCCAAGGTTTTAGCTATAACCCTACTAGGCAGACTGTTCCACTTATCAACTACCCTATTACCAAACCAGTACTTCCCTATATCCTTTCTAAATCTAAACTTAGATAATTTGAATCCATAGAAAAAAATAAATATTCTGTACTGTGTTAAAATCATAAAAAAGACCAAGAAGGTGAAAGACAATGTTGGAGTAATGAGTAACAAGAAAATTAATAGGCGTATCCTAGGCTACATTCTATACAGCCTATGAATGATACCTACAAGTAAGAAACATCAGTTTGTGAGTAATGAAACTTAAGGTAAAAAAGCAGTTTGATAAAAAAAAAAAAAAAATTTAAGTAATTTATTAGGTTAAAAGAATGCTGTACAGGTATGACTAATACATGCCATGCTAACAATTCCAACATCCGTCCATTTTGAGATCTGACTGGTTGGTTTAAACGGAACTAAGATGTAGGTCAGTGAGGATCTGTACAGTATCATGACTGAAGTATTATGTAAGGTCATTTTCGGTTGAAGATGTGCGTGTTGACATTGTACATACCACTAGCCACTAGTCAACTAGTCAAACTTGAGGGTCCACTGTATTGTGTATTATCATGTTAAAAGCTATTTTGGTATTTTTTCTTTTGTTCTATGCTTTTAATTTTTATTGCCAAAATCCGAGTGATCTACATAGCCAGAGCACTTTTCAAATCTCAAAACTATCTAATACTGCATTGTCATAATGCTGATAGTTTAATTTTTTGTTTTGTAAGCAGAGCATGTAATTTGTCATTGGTTTTCAGGTATCTCAGGAAAGTCTCAGATGATGTTTGCTCTTACATACACCACAAGATACCTAGATCTCTTCACCAATTACATTTCACTGTACAATTCATCCATGAAGGTATGATAAACAAATATTGTATTTTATTACCATACTGTGTTATAATTTGGTCATTTATAATTCATATTATTGTAGTTCATGAAATATGGTCATTGTTCTGAAATGTGATACAGGCTATTTAATTTTTTTTAATGGCAGTGCATATTAATGAAATGTTATTTTATACATAAATTTACGTTAGAAATGTGTGGTTGGAAAAAGATGGTAAATACAACCTCTCCCCACTTAGCGACGTACTCGTTTACAGACGACTCGGACTTACGAAGGGTTCTCTGACCAATATGCATACCTAAATAAATGTATACTAGAGCTAATTTCCTCTATTCTGTTTATCCCAATTTACAGTAAAAATATACTAAGAATGTTTTGAATAGTACAAAGGTGACATTAAAACAATATCAAAGATGGTTGACACAAACCCACTACCATCATAGTATGCTAATCGTTTAGCAATGAATTCGTTTACCAACGTGGTCTTAGGAACGGAACTCCGTTGTTAAGTGAGGAGAGGCAGTAATACAGTAATAGAAATTTCCATGGCAGTACTATTTAAAATACAAATTCATTTTTACAAATGTCTGAATGCTTACATTTCAAAACATGCAACTGTATTTGCACTGTCTGATTTAACATCTCGGAAGAGCACATCTGAGGGAGGAGCAAGTACATGTACTGGAAAGGATGTGAGGAGAATCAGATAGGATAAAGGATGAGGCAGGTGGAAAGGAAAGGATAAGGGGCAAAATTTTGAGGGGATTACAGATACCTTGCTTGATTTTCACCAAGGGTGACCCAAAGGAGGAAACATTGACCATTGTCAACTGTAGCTGTTACCTTGAACTAAGGAATTGGACCTATGTTTCCTTTCCTTGGGTTGAACCTTAATGCCTTCTCTTTCCCCAGGCACTGTATGACCTCAATGGGTTTAGCACATCCACTGTGAATCTAATAATTAATATACAGCAGCTGCCAATAGAGATGAGCACAACCATCACAATTCAAATATTCAGTTACATAGTAATTTAAATATATTAAGTTGATTTTGGTTTGCCAATTGTTTATTGAAGTCTGTTTTGCTGATTTCCTTATTGTTATTGAAGGTTTTGTTGTCCTTCAGCAAATCCCATTACTAGACTAGGTTTAGTGTGCATACATGTACATTTATGGTATATTTTTTTTAGCATCAATTGCTAATAATTAGGAGGTAAATATAACGCTTCTTGAGATTGTATGAAGAGATTGTGTAAATCGTTTCAAAAATAAAATTTTATTATTAAGCAAACTTAAAATTGAATTTAGTAAATATTTTATCAAGGTTTAACATTGTATTAAAAAAATCTGAACTGTTAAAAATATTTGTAAAATTTTAATGATCATTTGCAAACACTAAAATTTATATAAATTAACCTATCTATATATATTTGCTGTTATTTAGAACAAAGGTACTATGTATATAGTATATTTGGTAATGTCTTTTTATTGATAGGAAGTAAATTTAATGGTACGTGTTAAAATAGGTATTAGTATGTGCATTTAAAACTTGAATTGTTTTACAGGTGATCTTCCTTGCAGCTTCATATGCTACTCTGTACCTGATATACATCCGCTTCAAGGCTACTTATGATCACAACCATGATACCTTCCGTGTGGAGTTCCTGCTCATTCCAACAGTCATACTCTCTCTGCTCATCAACCATGATTACTCCCCATTAGAGGTAAGACACTGCCTGACAAGTATCACCTACATCAGTGTAATCTATGCCCTAGAAGTGAGGCAAGCATATTATTGCTGCTCTATTGGCATTAAAAATACCCTAACTAGACTTGTACTTAGTTCTAGGATTGTAACAGGTCTCACTGTTGTCCCAGAAAACTTCTTATAATCCAAATGATAATACAGGCCTAGGATAAAATTTTGTTCAAATGACCCTAAATTGTTGGGATGATAGAGCAGTTCTTAAAATACAGTACTTGCTCTATTAAATCACACTTAATGGTGGTGGTGCAGTGATAACTCCTCATGCCCAGATGGTCAACAGATTGAGCCCCATATAGTTTCTCATCAGAATGGAAAGGGGATTGGCAGGTTTAGAGTTGCTGACTTTTATTCTGTTTTAGTAAACTCAAATATTTTATATTAGGAGTTGGTGCAAGTATAATGTGTACTTGGTTGAGACAGAATAAAATCTTTTTCATGTGATACATAATTTAGCTCAAGGTGGATTATGTGATTGCTAAGGTACCTTTGAGGTTAATGTAACTAATTTGTCTGAGGCTTACATATCAACACAGCAATTATTCTAAGTAACAAAACTGTATGCATAAGTCATGCTAATATGAGGGAACAGTTCATGGAACAAGTGGGATTTGACACCATGGTGAGCCAGTCCTGAAAGCAGCATGTCAGTGTGCTAACCATTGTACCATAGTGGCCTAATAAAGAGTTGTATAACAAAGTGTATTTCTACATACTATGAAGGTTAACATAGGTCACACTATGACCACAAATGCAGGTTTTTCACACGAATCTCTCACTAACATAACAGTTGTGAGATCTAGCTCAAGAGAGCAAGAAAACGAAACAGTATCAACAGCTTGAGTAATAAAGCTTTTTGGGGATTGGACATAGCCGAGACGAGAAGTTCACTTGTATGAATTCCGATAGGAATCTGGAAAGCCAGGTTGCATTAAATATGTTTGACATTAAATTCGATCTTCATGACTTACAAAGCTGTATAACCCCTGTGGTTTAGCGCTTCTATTTGATTATAATAATAATAATAATAATCATGACTTACAACAAATTTAAGAGATAATTTTGATTATTTTTGAAGCAGTTGGCAGATGGAGAACATTTAGAATTTTCTGGTAGTGTTCCATAATTTTGGGCCTTTTATGTGCATGGCGTTTCTACTCGTTAGTTGAATATTGTGTATGGATTCGGTTACAGCTTTCTGAGAAAAGTTTTAGGTCTGGGTTTGTAGTTTTCAGTGCCCTGTATATCTAGTATGTGCAGTAGTATGAGTGGATGTTTTGAATGGTAAGTAACTTTAAATTTTTGAAGAGTGAAGGTAGGGAAGAGGGAAGGGGAGTAATGCTTAGAGCAAGTTTTGTTGAGTTACAGTAGGTTTTGGGTGATTTGCTGCCATAGATTCCCAGGCACATATTCCATAAGTGAGGTAGAATCAGTTAGAGAGTAGTACAGAGTGACTGGTAATGTTTGAGATACTTTTGTATTTTTAAAAGTGTGCTCACTGTTTTGGAAATTTTTAGATGTGCTGGATGCAAGGGCTAAATTTTAGTTTACTCTCAAGGTGTATGCCTAAGAATTTTCCCTTGTCTTTCAATGCTTATATTTTCCTTGTTCACTTGCTATTTTAAAGCTTTGTTCCCAAGCATTATGTAGGTCTTGGCAGTATCGAGAGATTTTGTTGGCTGTCATTGAAGGACCATGTCACTTACGATATGATCATGGGACAAAGAATACATTAAGCAGTGTTCATACTAATCTCAATTTAAGGTTTGTGAGCTTTTGATAGTATGTAGCTACATTTTACTCTTTTTAGATTGCATGAAATTATTGTTGTTGATTTACTAACAGGTGCCAGCTTCTGATTCTTTTGGATTACTGATGATGCACACAGCTAAAGTACTAGATTGGTGAGGTCTTTGCTTGTTCATCCATCACTAAAAGAAGGCGGTGGGTTTTGAATGAAAGTATGACTGTTTGTACTGTAATTATTCATTGAATATCATTTTTCCAGATTTTATGGACATTCAGCATTTACCTAGAAGCAGTGGCCATCCTGCCACAGCTATTCATGGTCTCAAAGACTGGTGAGGCAGAGAGCATCACATCCCACTATTTGTTTGCTCTGGGCTTATACCGTGCACTCTACATTTTCAACTGGGTTAGTATGTTTTCTGGCTAAAAAATTCCATACGTACCTTTAACAAAGTTTACCTGTCGGTTAAATTTATTTAACTCTTGGAAAAATATTACTGTGTGTATACTTCAGTTGGAAGAAATAGAGTATGTATTATGGACATGATGAAAATAAAGAATAAGAGTTTATAAGGCATAAAAGTTTTCAGATTTGCAGAGTACATAATGTATATGAACAACAAGAGGTGGTTAAGCCTGTTGCCTTACTGGATAATAGGGGCCACTGTATTATACAATAGTATGTTGGCCCATAACTGTATAAAAAAATGAAAATAATCACTCCATAAATACAGGGCTGCCCTTGATCCACCTCAATAAATCTGCTTAGCAAAAATTACAGATAAAATGTTTAGAGGAACCTATCTTATGCCATTTCTTTGATAGTTAAGGTTTTCTGGTATATTTCAGTGGCAGTAGATGGCATATGACTTGAGTTTGATGTGAGAAATATAATTCTGTCAAGGTCCTATTTCATGTATTTTTTAAAATGCCAACTGTTCCCCAATAAAGTAGGGTGATCCGAAAAATAGAACACATTCACTGTCATTTCACTGTCATTATTGTGTTATTATTATTATTATTAATATGGTGTCTTCAAGACTAAAAGACGCTCTTAGTGATTTTAATGTGTACCTGCATGCCAGCACAGTGTGTAAGTTTATTTAGGTACAGGTACACATAAGTATAATTATTAGAGTATATATAAAATAGTAAGGTAGTAGGTTGGTAGACAGCAACCACCCAGGGAGGTACTACCATCCTGCCAGGTGACTGTGAAACAGAAACCTGAAACTGTTTTACATGATGGTAGGATTGCTGGTGTCTTTTTTTCTGTCTCATAAACATGCAAGATTTCAGGTACGTCTTGCTACTTCTACTTACACTTAGGTCACACTACGCAAACATGTACACGTTTATTGTATACACACTCATCTGAGTTTTCTTTGATTTTATCTTAATAGTTCTTGTTCTTATTGCTTTTCCCTTTCATATCCATGGGGAAGTGGAATAAGAATCTTTCCTCCGTAAGCTATGCGTGTTGTAGAAGTCAACTAAAATGCCAGGAACAATGGGCTAGTAACCCCTTTTCCTGTATAGCTTACTAAAAAGAAGAGGAAGAAAACCGTCAAAGTGGGATGTTTGAATGTGCGTGGATGTTGTGCGAATGATAAGAAAGAGATGATTGTAGATGTTATGAATGAAAAGAAGCTGGATGTCCTGGCTTTAAGTGAGACAAAGCTGAAGGGGGTAGGAGAGTTTCAGTGGGGAGAAATAAATGGGATTAGATCAGGGGTTTCAAATAGTTAGAGCTAAAGAAGGAGTGGCAATAATGTTGAATAATCAGTTATGGCAGGTAAAGAAGGAATATAAATGTATAAATTCAAGGATTATGTGGAGTAAAATAAAGGTTGGATATGAAAAGTGGGTTATGGTAAGTGTTTATGCACCTGGAGAAGAGAGAAGTGTAGAGGAGAGAGAGAGATTTTGGGAAATGTTGAGTGAGTGTGTGGGGAGTTTTGAACCAAGTGAGAGAGTAATTGTGGTTGGGGATCTTAATGCTAAAGTGGGTAAAAATGTTGTGGATGGAGTAGTAGGTAAATTTGGGGTGCCAGGGGTAAATGTAAATGGGGAACCATTAATTGAGCTATGTGTAGAAAGGTTTGGTAATAAGTAATACATATTTTATGAAAAAGAGGATAAATAAATATACAAGGTATGATATAGCACGTAAGGAAAGTAGTTTGTTGGATTATGTATTCGTGGATAAAAGGTTAATGAGTAGGCTTCAGGATGTACATGTTTATAGAGGGGCAACGGATATATCAGATCATTATTTGGTTGTAGCTACAGTTAGAGTAAAAGGTAGATGGGACAAAAAAAAAATGGCAACAGCAAGTAAGAGAGAGGTAAAAGTGTATAAACTAAGGGAGGAGGAAGTTAGGGTGAGATATAAGCAACTATTGGCAGAAAGGTGGGCTAGTGCAAGTAGGAGTAGTGGGGGGGTTGAAGAGAGTTGGGATAGTTTTAAAAATGCAGTATTAGAATGTGGGGCAGAAGTTTGTGGCTATAGGAGGGTGGGTGCAGGAGGAAAGAGGAGTGAGTGGTGGAATGAAGAAGTAAAGGGTGTGATAAAAGAGAAAAAGGTAGCTTATGAGAGGTTTTTACAAAACAGAAGTGTTAATAGAAGAGCAGAGTATATGGAGAGTAAAAGAAAGGTGAAGAGAGTGGTGAGAGAGTGCAAAAGAAGAGCGGATGAAAGAATGGGAGAGGCTCTGTCAAAAAATTTTGCTGAAAACAAGAAAAATTTTTGGAGTGAGATAAACAAGGTAAGAAAGCCTAGGGAACGAATGGATTTGTCAGTTAAAAACAGAGTAGGGGAGTTAGTAGATGGGGAGCTGGAGGTATTGGGTAGATGGCGGGAATATTTTGAGGAACTTTTAAATATCGATGAAAAAAGGGAGGCGGTAATTTCATGTACTGGCCAGGGAGGTGCAGCATCGTTTAGGAGTGAAGAAGAGCAGGATGAGAGTGTGGGGGAGGTGCGTGAGGCATTATGTAGAATGAAAGGGGGTAAAGCAGCTGGAAGTGACGGGATCATGACAGAAATATTAAAAGCGGGGGGATATAGCGCTGGAGTGGTTGGTATTTTTGTTTAATAAATGTATGAAAGAGGGGAAGGTACCTAGGGATTGGCAGAGAGCATGTATAATTCCTTTATATAAAGGTAAGGGGGATAAAAGAGTGTAAAAATTATAGGGGAATAAGTTTACTGAGTATACCAGGTAAAGTGTATGGCAGGGTTATTATTGAAAGAATTAAAGGTAAGACAGAGAGTAGGATTGCAGATGAGCAAGGAGGCTTTAGAGTGGGTGTAGATCAAGTGTTTACAGTGAAGCATATATGTGAACAGTATTTAGATAAAGGTAGAGAAGTTTTCATTGCATTTATGGATTTAGAAAAGGCATATGATAGTGGATAGGGGAGCAATGTGGCAAAAGTTGCAAGTGTATGGAATAGGTAGTAAGTTACTGAAGGCTGTAAAGAGTTTTTATGAGGATAGTGAGGCTCAGGTTAGGGTGTGTAGGAGAGAGGGAGATTACTTCCCGGTAAAAGTAGGTCTTAGACAGGGATGTGTAATGTCACCATGGTTGTTTAATATATTTATAGATGGGGTTGTAAAAGAAGTAAATGCTAGGGTGTTGGGGAGAGGGGTGGGATTAAATTATGGGGAATTAAATGCAAAATGGGAGTTGGCACAGTTACTTTTTGCTGATGATACTGTGCTTATGGGAGATTCTAAAGAAAAGTTGCAAAGGTTAGTGGACGAGTTTGGGAGAGTGTGTAAAGGTAGAAAGTTGAAAGTGAACATAGATAAGAGTAAGGTGATGAGGGTATCAAACGATTTAAATAAAGAAAAATTGGATATCACATTGGAGAAAAGGATTATGGAAGAAGTAAATGTTTTCAGATATTTGGGAGTTGACGTGTCAGCAGATGGGTTTATGAAGGATGAGGTTAACCATAGAATTGATGAAGGAAAAAAGGTGAGTGGTTCGTTGAGGTATCTGTGGAGACAAAAAAACGTTATCCATGGAGGCAAAGAAGGGAATGTACGAAAGTATAGTGGTACCAACACTTATATGGGTGTGAAGCATGGGTTGCAAATGCTGCAGCGAGGAGGAGGCTGGAGGCAGTGGAGATGTCCTGTCTAAGGGCAATGTGTGGTGTAAATATTATGCAGAAAATTCGGAATGTGGAAATTAGGAGAAGGTGTGGAGTTACTAAAAGTATTTGTCAGAGGGCTGAAGAGGGGTTGTTGAGGTGGTTTGGTCATTTAGAGAGAATGGATCAAAGTAGAATGACTTGGAGAGCGTATAAATCTGTAGGGGAAGGAAGGCGGGGTAGGGGTCGTCCTAGAAAAGGTTGGAGGGAGGGGGTAAAGGAGGTTTTGTCGGCGAGGGGCTTGGACTTCCAGCAAGCATGTGTGAGCGTGTTAGATAGGAATGAATGGAGACGAATGGTTTTTGGGACATGACGATCTGTTGGAGTGTGAGCAGGGATTCAGGGAAACCAGTTAATTGATTTAGTTGGACTCGAGTCCTGGAAATGGGAAGTACAATGCCTGCACTTTAAAGGAGGGGTCTGGGATAGGGACAGCTGGGAGGGACTATTCTCAGCTGTTGTATCTGAGCGCCTCTGCAAATACAGTGATTATGTGTGAGTGTGGTGAAAGTGTTGAATGATGATGAAAGTATTTTCTTTTTTGGGATTTTCTTTCTTTTTGGGTCACCCTGCCTTGGTGGGAGACGGCCGACTTGTTGAAAAAAAAAAAAAAAGTTCTGAAGTTGGTTTTGGGTTTCCTATGGTGAAGAAAATAATTTTTATTAAGATTTTTGCTATGATGTAGGGCTGTTTACTTATTGCCCACTACATAGCTAAAACTGATAATTCCACTTGCTCATTGATAAAGGGGCAGGAGCTTTACCTAGGGACATACCTTTATCTTTTCTGTATTAAAGGACTAAGAGTTGATTCACCCAATGATAAAAGAACAACTGGGTGATAATGATTTGCCATGTATATTATATTTTCTGTGAGGTTATGAATAATCTTGGATCAAAATGAATTATGTAGAACATGAATAAACCAGTGTTATATATTTCACATATGAACCCTGTGTTGCTGATTTCATGAATGAACTGACGTTCTTGATTTCATGTTTTTTTTTTTTTCAGGTCTACCGTTTCTATGCTGAAGGCTTCTATGATCTGATTGCTATTGTGGCTGGAGTTGTGCAGACAGTTCTTTACTGTGATTTCTTCTATCTTTACATCACCAAAGGTATGATAACTAGTGTACTGAATTGTTTATGAATTTTCATTACATTCACAGGTCAAACATTTTAAATGTAATGGGGATGTGAGCATTAAGGAATACAATACAGTAATATAGATTTTCTATACTAATTAGGACTTGTAACAATTTTATTATGATTTTTCAGTGGTAATGTCAATTTCCAAGTCTCTCTCTCTCTCTTTCTCTTTCTCTCTCTCTATCTCTCCCTACCTGGTGTCTACCTGGAAGGTATTCTAGGGGTCAATGCCCCAGCAGCCTTGTCCACAATCAGACCTCCCAGTGAATCAGGGCCTAATCAACCAGGCTGTTACTGCTGGCCGCATGTAGTCCAACATACGAACCATAGCCCGGCAGATCTGGCACTAAGTATCTGTCCAATTTCCTCTTGAAGGCTGCCAGGGACTTATTGGTAATTTCCCTTATACCTGGTGGGAGACTGTTGAACAGTCTTGGGCCCCAGACAATTGTGTTTTCTTCTAGTGTACTACTTAGTGTACTAGAACTATATACAAAAGATGAGGTAATCAGTTGTAGAGAATCTCTACAACTACGGTGCTCTTCACACCAACTCCAAGGCTGAGGAGAGAAGTAAATAATGAAAATGATTGTTATAGGAATGCAGTTAGAAGTCTGAGTAGATCTATAACCCACTACGATAACATGAACGTAGATAAGTATGTTTATGGAGCAACTTGCAATGTAAACATCTTTTGTATATAGTTCTACTTGTCTTCAAGTTATGTCCTAGAATCTGTATTGTTAAAGCCACTGGATGGCGAAACGTCTACAATAAAGATACCCAGATGTTGCACGTGTCTAATTTTCATAGTCAAATAGTGTATTATATGCCAACTTTTGTTCGATATTTAATATGTAACATTAGTTATAAAAGTGTGTTTTTTGTGTTCATCACTTGCTATGTTTACTGCAGGTGTGTGTGTGTTTTGAGGTGACTAGAGTGATATCAACAAAAAAGCAGATGGGTTTAAGATGTTTGGTGACATTGGTATTCACTGATATAAAATAAAATAGGAATAGGAGTGGGCTCAGGATTCAACTTTGAGGAACACCAATATTTATAAGTAAAATTGAAGATGTTATAATGGCTACATATTGGTGTCTGTCATTAAGGTAAGATTTGATAAAGTACTTAGGTATGAATGACCTCTAAGCCTATCATGTTTCAGTTAGAGTAGAATGTGATCAATAGTATCAAACACCTCTCTCAGATCATTGAACAGTTGGATATTTGTTTTTATAAAGTGTTTAGTATCTTGACTGTTTCAACATCGTTCATTTTTGGCCTGAAATAAAACTGGTATTGATGTAAAATATTGTTTCATTATGTAAGGTATATTTGCTTGTGTATTTTTTGTTAAATTTTTTTGTAGTATTGATAGATTTGAAATTGGCCTGTAGATATGGACTAAGAGTGAATCTTGCTCATAAAAGTATCTCTGGTATTGTTTTTATAAGAGTTCTAGAGATATTTTGGAGAGAAATTCATTGACATGTTCTGTATCTTAGTTTTCTTTCTATTGCTGGGTTGATGAGGCAGTTTTTACTTGGTCATTGATGAGAAAAAAAGGAAGGGAAGGGTTTGCATTTTGGACTCACGTTGCCACTAGGTAAGCTTGCACATAACAATATAATACATGTGAAACATAGAGCTATGAGGCCAGCCCACTTCGTGAATAATGGGCCCTAGGATGTATAAAGGTGCTTATGGATTGATGAATTTGTAGCCATAGAACTGGAGTATACTGTAGTATGTTAATGGAGTACATAGTAATGTATGTGAATTGGAAAGAGAACAAATTTTCCATGTGTTGAGTAAAGTTGTCACAACCCAATTTTACTTTTTATCCAACATCTCCTGATGGGATTTTGGGGATTTGTAGACACAGCATTTACATTGAAGCAGAAAAGTGAGCAGTTCTTGAATAAAGTACTAACACACTACCATATATTACTACCCATTGAGATGTCTGTGGAGACAAAAATGTTATCCATGGAGGCAAAGAAGGGAATATACTAGAGTACAGTAGTACCAACACTTTTGTGTGTGTATGAAGCATGGGTTGTGAATGCTGCAGCGAGGAGGAGGCTGGAGGCACAAGATGTCGTGTCTAAGGTGTGGTGTAAATATTATGTAGGTATTCGTAGTGTGGAAATTAGGAGGTAGTGTGGAGTTACAAGTATTATTCAGAGGGCTGTAGAGGGGTTATTGAGGTGGTTTGGATATTTAGACCTCTTTAAGGGGGCTCCTTGTCACGGTAAAGAGGCTATCGGTCTGAGGAATTGGACCTCTTGGTCTTCTTCCTCAGACCGAACCTAATTACCCCCCAATACCCCCTTCCCTTTCCCATCTTCTCTTCTCCCTTTCCTCCTTATCCCTCCCTTATTCCCATCCCATTTTTACCCTATGAGCTTCTCTCCACGGGCATTCTAGTTCCTAGGTAGGGGAAGGGTACCGTGGTCCATCCCATTCCGTTGAGGTTCTTGGCGGTGGTGTAGTTTGCCGTGGGATCTGGATCGCCTGGGGGTGTCCCAATCCCTGTCTGGTCTCCCGGGGGGGTGCCTTTGGGTATCTTTCGGGTGACAGGTGTATCTCTGGAGGCCGCTTTTCGGATTCCTGGGGTGGTGGCCGAAGGAGGTATGCTTTGTGGTGGGTATCCGGCCGCCCTCTCTTTTGTCCGCCGAGATGGCTCGGTGGATGTGGGGTTGCTATCCCGGATTGCTGGTTTACTGGCATGAAGGGTAGGGTATGGCACGGGTTCTATTCAGCATCTGCACTACTTGTGGTGTTGAGGTCCTCTTGGGCGCGGAGGGGGATTTACGGCCCTTTCATTCCTCCTAGGAGCTATTCCTCCACATTCCCCCTTTTTTATTCTTTTTTTTTAATTTTTATTTTTCTTAAAAACAAACAAACAAACAAAAAGAAAGTAACCTAACCATGGATGCCCTAATCTGTGAACCTACCCCTGGGCCCCTTCTTGATAACGCACCCAGTTCTGACCCTACCTCATTAATGGACAACTCTTCGGACACCTAATACCCCTGTACCTCTTGCTGGTGCCGGTTCGTCACCTGCTTCAGGTACCGGGGTTCCGACCGGCCCTTTTGACACGTCTGACCTTCGCTCTTCTCTGACCTTGATTCCGGCTTCTCCCTCAATGGTGCGGCAATTTTTGGATTGCTCGCCTGTCACGTTGGACCACCTCTGGTCCCACATCCAAACGACCAAGACCCTTACATGATGATTCGACACTTTAAACACTTCGTTTCACACTACTCAGTGGACAAAGTTTTTTACTCTCGGACCGACTACTCCAACTACCTATCTTTCCGATCATAGTATTGGTAAAGCTCTCCTACACTATGTAGGTAAAGATATCTCATTTCATGCTCTCAAGAGCGGCACTTGCATCATCACGGTCCAGAATGCTGGCCAAGCTCGCGATCTTTCTCCTAGGGCTGTTCCTCCGTTCCCCCCCTTTTTTATTCTTTTTAATTTTTATTTTTCTTAGAAACAAACAAACAAACAAAAGAAAGTAACCTAACTTTCATGGATGCTGTCTGTGAACCTACCCTGGGCCCCTTCTTGATAACGCACCCAGTTCTGACCCTACCTCATTAATGGACAGCTCTTCGGACACCTAATACCCCTGTACCTCTTGCTGGTGCCGGTTCGTCTGCTTCGGGTACGCCAGGGTTGACCGGCCTTTTGACACGTCTGACCTTCGCTCTTCTCTGACCTGATTCCGGCTTCTCCCTCAATGGTGCGGCAATTTTGG